>JADBJO010000298.1:760000-792500 GCA_016801955.1 Conus betulinus
TTTTTGGGTTTTTTTTACATGTTTACCCCCTTTGTTTTGTCTTTCTATTTTTTGACACACTCTCTCACCTCCTCCTCTTCCACCCCTTCTCTCTCTCTCTCTCTCTGTCTGTCTGTCTGTCTGTCTCTCTCTCTCTCTCTCTCTCTCTCTCTCTCTCTCTCTCTCTCCCTCCCTCCTTCCATCCCTCCCTCTACCCTACTTGACTTCAAATAGTATAAATGTTTTAGACGGTAAATCAGAATCGGGGTTGGGAAGTTATTTCTTAGCGCTAACAAACACACACACACACACACACACACACACACACACACACACACACACACACACACACACACACACACAAGTTGGGGACAGAAGTGGGAAGGGGGGGCAGACATGGCGGAGCGGAGGGGCTGGGGTGGGGGAGTTGAAGAAGGAGAGGGAAGAGGGCGGGAGCGAGGGAGACGGAATGTTATTATGGATTCTAGGAGTCATAAGCCATCCAAGAACTTGGAAAGCAATGTTCCACCGATGCTCCAAGATTTTATCCACCTATGTATCTATGTATGTATCATGTGTCTGTCTGTTTGTCTGTGTGCATCTATCAAACGATGTATGTCTGTATGTACCTATCTATCCATCTATCTACCTATCTTTCTTTCTATCTTGTGTACGTATGTGTGAGTGATACACATGAACGTGAGCCTCAGTTGGACAGAGTACTTCATTGCTCCCTGAGAAGCTGTGCCAAAACTCGGTTGCATTTGTGCATACTAGAATTCCTGCACTGCCATGGCAGGACCGCTTCGGAGGACTGGTTCGTATGGATGTTGACCACCTAGCCTTCCCGGAGGACTGGTTCGTATGGATGTTGACCACCTAGCCTTCCGGATGACTGGTTCGTATGGATGTTCACCACCTAGCCTTCCCGTGGCTTGCCCGCATTTATGGAAGCTAATCGTCTGCAGTGGCAATGGGTGAACAAATGGGCTGTTTGTTTAGTTGGTCGAGCCTCTTCACAGAGAGAGAGAGAGAGAGAGAGAGAGAGAGAGAGACAGACAGACAGACAGACAGACAGACAGACAGACAGACAGACAGACAGACAGACAGACAACAGACAGAGACAGAGACAGAGAGAGAGACTCTGGTGTGTGTGTGTGTGTGTGTATGTGTGTGTGTGTGTGTGTGTGTGTGTGTGTGTGTGTGTGTGTGTGTGTGTGTGTGTGTGTGTGTGTGTGTGTGTGTGTGTGTGTGTGCTTTTCAGGGCAAAACATCGTGAGCCGTTGAAACATGTGACGTGCTGTTTGGCAAAACAACAACAACAGCAACAACCAAAAAGCGTTGCCTTATCATCCGGTGACGTGCCCCCAGAGTCAGCATTGGGCAAGATCGTTCGTCAGATAAATGTTAGTCTGAAAACAACGGGCATCGTTCTTTTTCTTTTTTTCAATGAAAACATGGGTAAGCTGAAAGATAGGGAGTTCGCGAGTTTCAGAAGCGTTCCATTTTGTTTGCTCAGCCAGTATGGCGTTACGAGGACATATCGCCTGCTGTCTGTCACACGGTCCATTCTCTTATTTTTTGGTACGAAATACTTTTATTTCCAGCAGTCTTTTACATAATTCATTTACTGTATACTGCTGTCCTCCCTACCGGCTTCTCTGTCTGTCTGTCTGTCTGTCTGTCTGTCTGTCTGTCTGTCTGTCTGTCTCTCTCTCTGTCTGTCTGTCTCTCTCTCTCTCTCTCTCTCTCTCTCTCTCTCTCTCTCTCTCTCTCTGTGTGTGTGTGTGTGTGTGTGTGTGTGTGTGTGTGTGTGTGTGTCGTTTGTGCGTGTGCGTGCGTTTGTGTGAGGGGAGAGGGAGGGCTGTGTGTGAAGGGGTAAAGCGTTTTCAAACATTAGTACATGGTTTATTAAAGTCCCATCAGCAGCAGCAGCAGCATCAACATAATCATCACTATCACCGTCATCATCATCATCATCATCATCATCATCATCATCATCATCATCATCATCATCAGTCTTGCAATTGTTTGTTGTTATGATGATGATGATGGTGTTGAAGATGAGGATGATGAATGATGATGATGATGATGATGATGATGAAGCCAATGATGATGAAGCCAAGTTGGAATAAAAAACAACCGATTTACAAACTTAATGCAATATGATTTATTCAAGTGGGTTTACAAGCGTGTCTGTGCCTGTTCTTTAATCTTCAAATGTGAGTTGTTATTTTTTTTTCTCCCAGAAAACGCATTCATGTTTACATTGGATTCTAACGGCAGCTAAACGTTCAGCTTCACTCCCTCAGGTCTCATTTCTTTTTTTTTTTTTTAATAGTTTCTGGACACACGTAGCCAACATTATCACAAAAGATCTGACATCCGAACTGATTCAACTTCTCGGTTTAAAAAAGCTGATATCTTTTTAAACACGTGCTCAATTTCGACAACAATCTTCTTTTTTTTTTCTAGTCTACACGTTTGATCATAATGCAGAATGTTTGAACGACAAGGCGATTTGTTAATGGTTTGAATGAGCTATTCGTTAAATCAATTTTCTCATAAACCCTCGGAATGGAACCTCAACCAAAAAAGATATATTGCTCTATTTTTTTTTTTTTTTCCCTTTTTTTTTCCCCTGAGGAATAAGTTGTAATACTTTCAGGACACCATGTCGAAAGTTTCAAGTGCAGTCTGGTTGGGGGTAACGTGAGAGGAGGGGGTAAGAGGGGGTGGGGCGGGGGTGGATGGGGGACGCGGAGCCCTGTCACCTTTACGACTATTAGTTGTTCGTCACAGTTTTTCTTTCCGTTGACGTTCGATTCGGTACAGTTGATGCTCACGATAACTCGTTGTTTGTTTGTTTGTTTGTTTGTTTTTTTCCAATCCAAAGGAGACAGCAAAAGGAACACGACTATATACAGTGTTGTTGAGCTCAGCTACCTTCTTCAGCATACACCCTCCTTCATCCTCTCCCCTCCCCACCTTCCACGACCCATTCCTTGACTTCACCATCACTTTCCAACTCCTGCTTGTCTGTCAATCCCTCCGGTCTCCCCCCCCCCCCCCCCCCCCCCCCCCAGGGCAAGGCGGCGAAGCCCGTCAAGAGCTCAGCGAGGTCTGGCTGACAGGCTGCTGCAAGCCGGCTTAAGGGCCATCATCGACAGTATCCCCGCCTGTCGCCATGACAGGGCTGTGCTCTGGCGGGCAGGAAACAAGAATTAGGAGGGCGGGGAGAGGAGGAGCAGGAGGAGGAGGAAAAGGAGGAGAAGCAGGAAGAGGAAGGAGGGAGAGTGAGCAGGAGAGATACACCGACAGACGCTCCGCACGCGCATGCTCGACAATAATTCTGGTGCCGTAAATGTTGCCATCTCCACCATCTTTGATCATACCAATTGAAGGTGAAAAACAAATGTCGGTGAAAGATGCACTGCTGTATGTTTTGTTCGTGTCTTTTCTTTGTTTGTTTGTTGTTGTGTTGTTGTTGTTGTTGTTGTTGTTGTTGTTGTTTGTTTGTTTTCTTTTCTAGGGACAAAGAGCTGGATGGTCGCATCGCCTTTGTTAATCCCACTGTCCATTAGTAATCCATCTAACGGGATGGAAATGGCGAATTCTGTAATACCAAAGTCTCGCTCTTTTGTGACGTATTTCGGCAGACGAAAGGTATCTTCCTTAATGATGGGATTTAGAACGGTCAAATGCGCAAAAGTCTCTCTCAAGGCGAACTTCTCAGTTTTAAACGAAGAAAGAAGAAAGAAAGAAAGAAAGAAAGAAAGAAAGAAAGAAAGAAAGAAAAAGTGGAGGAGGAGGAGAAGAAGAAAAAGAACAAGAACAAGAACGAGAACAAGAAGGGGGAAGAGGAGGAGGCGGCGGAGGAGAAGTAGAAGAAGGAGAAAAGAGAGAAAGAGGACGAAAAGAAGGAGCGGATGAGGATGACGACGAAGGAGAAGTAGAAGAAGAAGAAGAAGAAGAAGAAGAAGGAGGAGGAGGAGGAGGAGGAGGAGAAAAAGGAAAAGAAAAAGAGAAGAAGAAGAAGAAGAAGAAGAAGAAGAAGAAGAAGGAGGAGGAAGAAGGAGGAGAAAAGGTGGAGAAGGAGGAGAAGGAGGAGGAGAGAGAAGATAAGTAGTAGTAGTAGTAGAATGATGAATGATAAGAACAAACACAACAACAAAACAACAACAACAACAACAACAGGGAGATGGGGGAAATTAGGACAATGAAGGGAAATCTGTTCACTTGTCGTTTTTTTTTTCATATGACCACAGTTGTACAGAACAGTGTTCCCTGGGTGATGAATAATCAAAAGTGTATTCTTTCAATCTCTATAGTTTGTAGTTTCTTCTCGACAAAGTAAATACTTGGACTTGTACAGCCATCAACAGAAAAAAGCGTTAAAGTCTGCTCCAGATGTTTGTTCGTGAACTGGGACACAGTGTTATCCTTAGCCTGTCACCGAGGAAGCAATCCTTGTTCAACATGGTTCCGAGTGACACTCTGTAAGGTGTGCATTTCAGATTTACAGAAAACAGAAAATAAAGTGTGAGCTATTCTGTATAACAGGCAGTCTGTAAGGTTTGCATTTCAGACTTCCAGAAAACAGACAAAGTGTGGGATATTCTGTATAAGGATGTTGCACATGTCCTAAATAAAAAAGAATGCCTCAGCTCCCCAAAAGACACGGTGCATAGTTATGTGTCCAGCTCATGCCCAGTAATCCTGTACACTCACAAACGCAGAAGCAGCGACAGTTCCTCTGGAAGATCTCAATCTGAGATGTCCTGACGAGCAGTTGATACGCCGACAACTGTAACTAAACAACTTCCTATTGGTTTCAATCGGCTGTGATGATATCAGTGATGACGATAGACGGGATGCATAGACGACGACAAAAGGAAGAAGAAAGACAGAGAAGTTTCCTTTCCCCTCAATTATCTGGACTCTGTGTGTCGCGCTTAACGAGTAAAGGGGTCCTTTTAAGCAGCTACAGATACGGTGTTATGAATTCTGCATCATAAGTTTTCAGAATCTTAAACGAAAACAGCAATAGCAACAGCAATGACAACAAACATACAAACAATTGATGACAGTGATGGCGATTAATGAAATGCAACAGCAAAGCATTTATACTGATGATGATAGGAACAATAAACTTACTCATACATGACAATTTTAATACGGTTTACATGGTGCGATTTTTGTGCCACTATCACATCAGAGCCGCTACGCATCAGCCTGCTCGATCTAGTGCACGTCATCTTCGGTATCCAGCATAGATCAGGCTTGAACTTTCACAACCTGAACAGTCTCCAAATTAGAGTCATTAGCCTTTATCAGATAACGCTGAGCAACTTCACTACCACAGGAGGTGATACTGGCCATAAAGGCGGGGCTGAGGAACCATCCAAATCACACGCTCCCATAAGATCGTGCTATTTGTAGTTCACGAAGAAGAGACTTGCTCTTGTGTGCATGTATCCCCTGTGTGATAAAGGGCTCTCAAGTAAAAATGAGAAAGTGGAGAGCGGCGGCAGAGGCAGGAGAGGAAGGAGATACAGTCTGTGAACATGAGAACAGAGACTAATTGATCTGTACTGTACACCCCCTCTTCACCCCTGCCCACCCGTACCCTTCCCTTTCTACCCCTCTGTGCCCTCCAGCATAAAAATCGAGATGGCGAATTGCAGTGTACCTTCATACACGCTCGACTTTGATAAGACCAAGCAGCCCCTTGGTCTCCTCTCACGCCTCACAGATCTCCCAATCCCTCTCCCCCTACCCTCCCCTACCTCCCTTTTCTGGCTCTCCTCCGCCCCATCGCTGATGTCAGTTTTTTTTTTTTCCACAGATGAATGTTTGGGAGTAGTCATGCCCCCCTTCTTCATACCCCTTCTCCCTTTCCCTCCAGCTGTCAAGTTTTGCTGCTACTAGGTTATCGTGGAGTTACCCCACCTCCTTCCTCCACCTCCGTAATCACACTGCTTCACACTTTTCCCTACATTTCACTGTATTTATATCACTGAGTCTTAGGTTAACTCCCCCGTTCTCTTTCCCACCCTCTGATCATCAGAGGTCGTTGGTGGGAGTTTCTGAAGCCATACTGCTGCTAGTGATAGTGCTGAGTTTTGGGCACGGTCAGAAAGATCATCAGAAACAGACAGAAGGAGAAGAGGGTCAGTAAAGGAGATGGGATGAGAGGGGATATGTATCGGATGAAGCCGGGTGAAACTGCTAGTAGTAATGACAAAAATGTTAACGAACAAAGCTACGTTGTTGGGACTAAGAATCGATCTACTGTTCTTTGACACTTCAGTACATGTAGAACGCTGACTGAGTTCAACAGTGAAAACTTCGACTCTGATTTACAGAATTTAATCTTTTTTCTTGTAGCAGAAGACTTACAAATCATTTTTCATATTACCGTTCCAACGGTCCCCACACTGACACGTGTCCTTCAGCTCTAACGATATTAACATATCAAAACTCTCTCAACCCTCCCCTCCTCCTTCCAAACCTTGCAACCTTCCTTGTTTATAGTATGAAGTTTGATAAACATGGCGTAGCACAGCGAAGTAACGAACATGGAGTATTCAAGAAGGCTCGGAATCATAATAAAATATAATCAATCAAAATGTATGGGACTTCCAAGAAAATTCGGGGGCCATATGTTGCAGCTAATCAAAATGCTCGAGACGCTCAAGAGTTTGAGGACCAGTCAAGATGCACGGTACTTTCTGTAAACAATTTCTAGAACATTTTGGAGATCTCTCACACTTTCGTTATGATTTGCTTTAAAGCAGCATCCTATGCATATAATACGTCATGTGGTAAACTAAACGTCAGATGGAACACAGTTTGTGTTGACGTCATTGATTAGGGCGCGCTCTTGCGGAAGGAAGAACTCCTCCTTGTGAGACGGCGATTCAGCACGAATGACACTAATGTGTGTGTGTGTGTGTGGGGGGGGGGGGGGGGGGGGGGGATGTGAATTTCATATTTCCTCAAACACTTGTTTACAAAACCCGTGTATGCAGACCCGAACCAGAAAACGATGCCACGTACACTTGATCTGTTTGTTACTCACGTGCACGATTCAAACACTCATATACCACCGAAGACGGGGATCAATAACGTATAGTGTGATGCGATCATCAGAGCAGGCATCACTGAGAAAGGTATTGCCAAGTGTCGCAGGCAGTCTTCACTGGGCCTTTAGTAGACCAGTGGACAGAGCTGTTTGGACAGGCGTTGAGAAAGTTCACCTCCGGTCACAAAATTTGCTGTATGCACTGTGTGGACCATCTTGTTGCAGGGAGTAAAATACTTGCAAAAGAAGAATTCAAACACACATGTTTTTTATCTCGGATGTACTGATGAAGTATTGATGTATGTTTTTAGCATTTTCAACAACAGGTGTTTCCTTCAGACGTTGATGTGAGTAATGATGGGATTTGATGAGAGTGTGACATTTGACCCGCTCCATGAACGTGTTACATTGTGATAGAAGATTTATGATACAAGCTGTTTTCCCATTAGCGAACGAACAGTCTACTTCGACTGGCCAATGATATTACCTTTCGAACGACCGAGGCATATTTACCTACTGAAAATCTACCGTATCGGTGCGTCCCTTCATTCATCATTCCTCCTTTTGTTTGGTATTTCATGGGCGGAAAGGTCTTTGTCGCCTTCTGAATTGTGCAGTCAAGAATGGCATGGCAAAACCCCTGTGCGTGTTGAAGTTAAGCACAGTTTTCGATTTCAATGTCAAAAAGTCGATGTTTTGAGAGATGGAAGTAATACCACCGACAAAACACACACACACACACACACACACACACACACACACACACACCGAATCACAGCTTTCCTGAACATATTGGAGGCACAGAGGAGCCAGCGTCTCCCCCTACTACTGTACTCCCTGTTCAAAGCCACATCCGTTACCGATTCCTGTCGCTTTCTCTGAGCAGCTGTGTAGCGAACCTTCCCCCTGCCCGTCACTGATCCGTCCACTTAAGGCAGTCAATTGTCCCCTTTGTCTCCCCACCCAATCCTATTACTACTACGGATATAATGACGGGCCAGCGTCCCGGACGGCGACCCAATCATCGTTAAGCTCTCACAACCTCACCGCCCCTCCTGCCCTCTAGCGGGCACACCATGGCGGATTGGCGGGGCTAATCAGCACTGGTCTGACACTAGTCTTGTAATGCCGTCACTGTTCTTCCCCGCTTCTTGCCGCTCTCATCAAGGCAGGGAAGAATGTGCCGAATTAGCAGCTGGAGTGTGCTGTTTGTTTCCAGTGATGACCATCGACATAAAAGTACTGGGGTAAGGAGGAAGGGAGCGGGGAGGGGAAGGGTGCAAAGGAAAGAGGAGAGGAGAGATTGGGGGGGGGGGGGGGGCTCTGGGAGGGGAGGGGAGAGGATCCTATGAGCCAACTAGTTTGTTGTCTGCAATGCCACATCCAATACTTACGTCTCCTCCTTAGGCATCTCATGCAAAGACAGTTCTGAAAACAGAGATAAAGGGCGAAGAGGACCTTTAAAGACTGTGGGAACGAGAGAAGGGGTTAGGGTATGGAAGGCAGGAAAAGGGACGAGTGAGGTTGGGATACGAGGAGGGATGGAGGAAGATAAACAGTCAAGCCCGTTCTGGTGTCGAAAGCTTGCCGAATGAGTGCGGCTATTGGTCAAAATCAAAGCTAAAACATATGGTGGAGGTTAAAAAGGATTGGCCGCTTCTGATTCTAGCTCGCCGCTGATGAAGATCATAAACTGAAAAAAAAAAAATTCAGAACGAAAGAAAACAAAACGACGTTAACATTTGATAATGAATTTTCGAAAACGAATGCATGCTGCACCTCTAAAACTTTTTAGAACTTTCATTATTTATGAGTGATCTCCAGTCTGGAACACTCACAGAAAGTTTAATGCTGCTGCTGCTGACGTCGACGGCCATTGTCCGGATCGTTAAAGGAACAGTACCCTGGAGACAGACGGCTCCTTCACAATGTTCTACAGTGCTAAAGGTCATGTTGTTGACAGGGTGGCAAACTGCGGAGGCCGTGGCCAAATCTGACCTGTCTGCAATGCTTGATTCTTGAGATGTCTGACCTTGGTGAGCAGTATGATCTACCCATGAGGAAAATTAAGGTAGCCTACTTTTCTATACAGCGCTTGTCCGTTTGGTGAGGTTCGCTCTACGACAGGTGGGAAGTTCAACTATTCGAAGCATGATCGGCTCTTCTGAAATAGGTTTAGAGCGACGAGGTCACGGGAAATGCTTAAGCATTTCTCCGAATTGCATTAAAACACTTTGCTTTGGGTGGACACGTGGATGCAACGTTTGGTGCGTTTCGAATCTGACAGCTTCTTTATCAAAGTGATGCTGGAAGCATTGTGTTTCGTGCCTGCGATGTTTGCTCAACAAAAACAGCACGCGCGCGCGCGCGCGCACACACACACACACACACACACACACACACACACACACACACACACACACACACACACACACATGGTTTTTAGACCAGTCGTAGATTGTCAAACTGTATCAGTCATCCATTTTCTTTTTTTAGATCAATCATGGACATCGACGTTAATCCACAGGCGTTGAAATCGTGTTGTTTTTTACTATGAATTTAGTTCAAACGCATGGGGTTTTGCTTTCGATAATGTTCTCAGCCTTCCCCAGTACCGTATTTGACAGGTTCCCATAGATGTGATTTTCATAAAATAGAAAGAAACAATACAAAACTTTCAAATGGCGTTGAAACAACCGCCCATTTTGATGTGGTCTTTTTTTTTTTTTTTTTTTTTTTTTTTCTTCAATAGTTTTCTCTGCCTTGACTCAATGAAACGGAAAGCATAGATTGAATATCACGAAGCAGAATTATCATGTGACACACAACGTACACCACGTACAGGCATCACATCACATGCATTAGATCAACAAGTGTTAGTCACTCCGTTCTGCATCAGAGCGCAGCAACAACGCAACTCTAATTTCGTCATCTCATCGATCTTCGTGCATCTCTGGTCAGCGGTGATTGAGACGGGTGGCATCCCACTCAACCTATATCCAGCAGAACGACACCCAGTTCAGTGAGCTCAGTAGAGCGCGACATCCATTTTTTGAGAAATCCAGCTGAGTGACTTGCAGTTCAATTAGTTCAGCAGAGCAGCATCCACTTAATTAACCGACATCCACTTGAGCGATGTCTTGCTGAGTGAGTTCAGCGAAGCAACATCCGCTTAGCATATATTTGATTTAGCGACGTTCAGTTAAGTAAGTAATTTCAGAATAGAGACATCTGTTTGAAACGATATTCCGCCACAGCGATATAGCACTACAGCGACATACCACTACAGCGATATACCACTACAGCAACATTCCATTTGCATGGCCTGGTTTGGAGTAATGTGACTTTGACAGTTTTACCAGAGTAGCCAAACCTCTCTGTTCTTGTGTGTAAATTTCAGTCTATGATATTGAAAAGGATCAATTTCAGCAGACTGATAAGGCCTTCTGAGTACCCGGTGGGTTAGGCAGTAATTTAAACTAGCTGCATAGAACTGATTGATTTCAGTTCTGTCGTCATTATTTTGTGGAGGGTCAGCAAGTTGTGTTCATCAGAGAAACTAGTCAATGTCAATGTACTGGTGTCTCGCCCTGATGGGAATATCGCGGCTGTGGGATGTCGCTATAGTGGATGTCGCTTTTATTGATTGTCACTTGAGCAGGAATAATCCGCTGAGGCAGCGCTGACGACTTCCAGACAGTATCTTTTCCATCTGTGGCGGTTCTGTGTGGCCCTTCTGAGAGCTGGCAAAGGACAGACAGGCCTGTCGCTCCCTGGATTAGAAAGACAACCTGCACGCCACCACGGTCGACGTCTTATCACCTGGCACAACACAACTATCACGCAATCCCCGGAAAGGGTGGAAATGAGACTAAAAAGAAGTATCCGGCAGAATTGCGTGCTTAGATTTGTTAGGCTGGTGGCAAGAACAATAAGCAACACAAATGAAATAATAATGAAAATGGTAACGAAGGCCGCAACGACGGTGACAGCAACAACAAGGAAAACAACGGCAACAATAATCGACACGTCCTCCCTTTGTTCCTTCGTTACTTCGTTCCGTCCTGCCTTCCTTCCTTCCTTCCTTCCCTCCTCTTCTTCTTCATTATTATCACCATCGCTATCTTCCTCTTCTTCTTCAATATTATCATAATCGCTATCGTCTTCTTCTTCTTCTTCTTCTTCTTCTTCTTCTTCTTCTTCTTCTTCTTTCTTCTCTTAACTACGGAAAGGATTATTTGAGCGTCACATTGAAGAACAGTTCACCAGGTTCCTTCCATTCTGTCAGTTGTGTGTCAAGTTTTGAGACTGCAAATGTTTTCCTTTCCCGTTTTGCAATGTGTCAGTCCATCGTTTGTTCTTCCGTCTTTCCTTCCGTCTCCCTCCTTCAACAGTTCCTTGGGGCATTGTTCTAACAAGGCCTTATTATCTCATGATTGGCCATACCAGTTTTTTTCTTTCCGTAAAAATCGTGTCAGCAGATCCTTATAGGATCTGATATGCTGCATTAGAGTTCGACACATTTGTTCATCGGCAACAAGAACAGTATATCTGATGCATTGTGTCTTGCGGTAACACCTCAAGTCGATAAGTCCGATTCCTCTTTCCAGATCGACTGTGAGGATCCGTTTATTGCAAGCATACAAGAAGATGTAATCTACCAGTACACGCAGAAGTCTGATTGTGTGTTTCACTCTGGACAGGGCTAATGTTTTTGCTATCTTTGAGAGGATTTCTGGCTTGGATCCGTAATTGCTTATGATGGAAAAGCGAACTGTCGCGCATGTGTTCACAGACCATTGCATCAGTAATTATGGTGGTGCTTTGACCAGCCTCAACTTTGTGTTTTCGGTGCAGATTTCCGGGCTGTGTCATGCTAATGCTTCATCCAATGGTTCCACGAACTTGGCAAGTTTTTGATCGCTGCTGCCAGGTCACCGATATCACCTGAAAAGCAAAGGTTCATGATGACTCTTCTTCCTATGTGAACATGCTGGCGTGGTCTTCAAGTGCATCATACATGACGCATTCATGTGGAAATATATTAAAAAGAGTGGGAGTTAGATGGCAGCTTTGAAGAACTCTAGCTGGCGCATAGAACCTCTTTCAAATAACACTTTGTGCTAGTACTGCACCTATTGCTATGAAGTGCACTTACTAAACAACTCTACAACCTACCGACAGTGAACAATGTACAAGGAATACTCGTATGGTGAAATATATTCCTGCTCCGCCGTTGCCCTCCCTGTCTCCAGTTCTAAAACGAAGGCTGCTTGTGCTCGCCATTTACCTAACACAAATGCAGACACAAAGCGCACAACTTTTTTTCTATTAGGAGAGCTACCTTGTTTGTTGTAAGTAGCTCTGCATGTGAGGTAGATGATAGGTGCTACAAGTAGCATTAGTGTGGAGTTATGAGCATATAATTGTTTCTCTACGGAAGCAAAAACGACCTTTCTTCTTTCACATGCTTTCCCATTTACCTCTCTCCCGCCTTCCTTACAGAGTTTCCGGCATATGTACCACGGGGATGAGCGATGTAGGTAAGTGACTGATGAACTAATTTGGTAGCTGACACACTCAGTGAATAATTAACTTATCTTAAGAGAATTAAGAACAAACGAAGAACGATCAAGGCAAACGAACAAACCACCTCACTAAGTAATCAAATAAAGAATAAACAAAAAACAAACATTTTCCGCCAGAAATCGATTCCCATATTCCGGTGGCAGCATACCTTTGGTCACCTAGTTCTTCTTTATGTTGTTTTGTTTTTTGTTTTGTTTGTTTGTTTTTTTTTCTTCCTGGTATGTCCATTGCCACAAGGACAGAAATAGCAATCCCTGATAAACATCCGTGTAACAAAACAAGAGAAATGAGAAGAGAGAGAGAGAGAGAGAGAGAGAGAGAGAGAGAGAGAGAGAGGAGGGGGGGGGGGGAGGGAGGGGGAGGGAGAGAGACAGACAGACAGACAGACAGACATATAGATAGACAGACAGACAGGGAGGGGGGGGTAGAAGGACAGAAATCCATTAATCCGATGAACACAGCAGCTTCAGACTTCCGGCAAGATGTGGAGGGCCTTGGGAAAGAAATGGCAGAGAGAGAGAGAGAGAGAGAGAGAGAGAGAGAGAGAGGGGGGGGAGGCGGAAGTGAGGTTGGGATAAGGGTATTAAATAAAGACATAACGCCTTTATTAACCTCTCTCCAATTATTGGTGAGCATAGGAAAGGGAGCAGAAGAAGGATGGGAGGGAGGGCAAAAGGGGGTAATGGTGTGGGGGATGGTAGACGATGGGGTGCACGAAGGGGCGAGGCTGGGGGTAGAGAGCATGAGGAGGGGAGTACGCAAGATAAACAGTCGCCTCTTCTGGTTGGCTGGGTCGCTATTTCCGTTTCTGTGTGGAGAGAAAACAGCACGCTTCCCCCATTGCTGTTGTAAAGACCTTTCCAGTGCCTTTCTCATAGTGTCCTCCCAGCGCTTTTCCCTCAAGTCTGAGGGGGATGGCGTCATTGGCGCGCACGGCCCTGCTTCATTATCTGGCCACATGGGCAGCCATGCTTCTTTGTCGGATTATTTAGCGTTTTTCGCGTGAGACCCCAGACTGCTGTTAGGCTAGGAAACGCGTAACAAGGGGCGATAGTGGGCTGGTTGATTTGATTATAGTGTGTTCCTCTACATTGATGTTTCCAGACTCTCCACAAATTTCGTTAGTAGATCGATATGATCAGTTGAGTACAGAAAAAAAACGAACTCATGAACTGAAATAGAACGACACAAAAAGGGAAGGGAGGAGAGAGGTGAGTATAGGAGGTGGGGTTGGTTCGGGGATAGATTTCAGGGTTTTCAGCGATGAGAAAGGAATTAGAAGCAATGACATATAGAAATATGTATACAACAGATGACTGTCTCATTTCAAACTGAACGTTTTGAAATACGAGTCTTCCCTAAAGACGTCACATCTGAAAACAAACACTTTCAAAAAATGTCTACAGTAAAAAATCATTTTAAATGGGCTAAATGAGGTGAAACATCATCAGCTGTCAATTCTGCATTACTTATGAAATGTTCCCTTCGTAATACTTCGTGGAGAAATAGAAGGTGGAGGAGAAAGTGGAGAAATTAAACATATGCTATACTTTTGATCAGCCTACTTGGAGTTCGTTTATTTAATGACAAGTGTTCACTTGTTTTGAAATGGAAAAGGAAGCTGTCCTGTCTTCAAAATATTGCAGATATCCATTCGCATCAACGCACAGGGCAAATCAAGTATGTTTAAAATATTCTGGCAGCCTGGGTGCGGGTGGTCATTTACATGCAACAGTTTAAGTGTTCCCTCCTCAGAATCTGTATGTTATCAAACACGGAAAAGACACCCACATTATTTCTGTAAAGGAAGAAAACGAGATGACCAGCAAAAGAAACAGAAGCTAGCTACAAATTTCCACCACAGTCTGTCTTACGTAATCATCAGGTTATGGTCTCTTTGACGCTTTATCTCAAGACGCACTCCCTCAGAGAGGGCAGTCGAATTTTGTGCTGTTGTAAGATTGAAGTTATACAATGCAATACAATGCTATGCAATACAATGCAATCTGAAGCAGTACAATACAATGCAATGAAAAAAAATGCAATGCAATTCAGTACAGTGCAATGCAGTGCTACACAATACATTACATTACAATACAATAGAATGTAATACAACGGAATACAATGTGACACCATAACACAATCTATTACAATGTAAGAATGTGCATTTTCATGCAGTGTAACGCAATAGAGCAGAAAATGGTAGGACACAATACAATACCATCAATGTAGTGCACTCCAATACAAAACCAAACGGCATAAAAAGAATAAATGCACTTCAACGCAGTTCAGCATGATACTAGCATAACACTATGAATTGATGCAGTGCAGTCAAACGCAATGAATAGAATGCCAAGCAACATAATGCAGTGCAATACGATACAACACAACACACAGCAACGCAATACGGATGCAATTCACAACCCTTCAGAAAAGCCGTTAATAATGCAGAAACCTGAAATCTGCACTTTCCATCAACGGGAACACTGGAACAGACCCATCAGACCCTATGCCTATTGGACCATTTGCACAGCATTGCACAGTCAAGGTGAGGAATACGAAATGGCGGAAGGCATGTTCAAAAGAACAGCCGGCCCCGTATAAGGTGCCGTAATCACCGTACGCCCGAAATCATACCCCGGCAGATGAGAATGGGCATGTATGTGTCCCACCCACACCCATCCCTACCTCCACCCCACACCCCAATCCTCCTGGGAGAAATTTAGAGTCAACACACTCGTTGATCTAAATTACCTCATTCAAACTTTCAAATGTCCCATACTTCGAAACACAAAACCCATTGCACCTGAAGTTGAGGAGGTGAGTGTGGTGGAAGTGATTCTAGACTAATGCAGAAGTACCTTTTATCCTATTCCAAAAACCACTCCTCAGTGACTGATTTGGGGTACGGTTCAGAAATACCTCATGGAGTAAATACATGCACGTGCCCATTTCTACTCTTACCTGTCACAGGGTGGGCTCGTTTGGACATATACCTATTGGCTCCCTGACTCACCGGGAATGGTATCAGGACACGGTGGAGGACACTTCTGGCTCAGTTCCAGAATCCCCGACGTCCCCCTCAAAATTCAGGTGCATCGAGCATTGAGACATTTTGTCTTTTAGGAAACTTTGGAAATGTTGAAAGAGGGGAGTCATTCTGGGTCAAAGGGGAAAGGTCAATTTAGATTTATTCTCTCGGGTAATGACTCGGGAACTTGGGCACATGTTCATTTTTACCCGCCGGAGAGTTATTTTGGGGCGTGGATTGGTTACTGGAAGGTAACAGGCATATCTCAGGCACAACCGGCCTGGCATATAAACCGTCCTATTAGGCACAATGCCAGGACGAGGAAGAATAGACGCAGAGAAAAAAAAAGGGCGTGAGGAAAACGCAGTGGACAGGCCTGCTCTTCGCCAAATTGCAGAGGACGACAAAGAGTCAGAACACAGGGCGGGATATTACGGGAACCACCATGAGATGACAGGGCCAGCACTTGCCATTTTAGCGGAATCAGTTGACTTTGAGAGTAAAAAAAAAAAAGAGATATAGCCAGTTCAGCCAGAGGTGCACCGATTTTTAGAGACAATACTTGTAGTCGCTTGAAGAGAAATAGGAACCTTATCTTTTTTCAGGTTTTATTTTGTTTTCATTTTGATTTGTCAGTCTTAAGATGTTTAAAGACATTTAAAATGATTAAAATGCAGCTAAACAATTTTGTGTGTGTAGAAAAATAAACACCACTTCCTTTTCTGGTTTAATGGTTGTTTTCAACAATTTCTTTTTCATTCACAAGATGTGAGAAGGTAGGTATTTGAAATTTGCATGTAGTCAATGCATGATGTATAATATGATACACTTTTATTCGTAGCGATCAGAGCTCTACCAGTTCATGCTCCCTGATCATTGACGATCAATACAATCATCTGTAATGAGGCAACAATAAAAGACTTCTGTTCAGGCAGTTACAGTCTCTGAACATGTATCTCAGCTTCACCCACACCAGTATTAATAGTATCAGTTTGGCCAGGACAGCTTTTCGCGTTTTGTTGTGTTTTGTTTATTTGTTTCACTTTCGTGGAACTCGCTGTCTTCTTTTTTTCTTTGCTGTAAAGGAATCTGTGATCGCACCAAAGAGGCTACAACCAGTTTTGAAGTTTTTGCTGGGAAAAATTGCTCAGCAAGCAAGGTGAGGCTCTTTTCTCCCCCCGTCTAGCGCTCTAGTTAACAGTGTCCTGTCAGCTTGCCTGCACTAGCGGTCTCCGTCAAAAAATAATAGCATTTTGAAGATGAGCAGCGAGAAATTTTTGTCTTCATGTGGAAGTTTCGCTGGGATGAGTTGTTTATGCTAATGCCGCTTCATGATGACGTGTAATTGTGTTTTGTAACACTTCGCCTCGACACCAACTTTTCAGCAACTTCTGCTAGTGTTGGTGGTTTGTTTGTCTATCTGTCTGTCAGGTAGATTATGTAGAAACTATGAACTCATGATCCAGATCATAGGGCGGATCCCGGATCGGTTGGACCATGACAGAGGTCCGCGTTCTCCTTGAGTGCCATACTAGCTGTTCACTGTGTGTACTTTATGATACACTTCATCCGTTGTAAAATGTGTTTTTTTTATGCACGTGAACAACAATCATATGTATTTTTAAATGAGCTAGAATAAGCAGAATGTGTATTTGTGTGTGTGTGCGTGCGTGCGTGCGTGCGTGCGTGTGTGTGTGTGTGTGTGCGTGCATGCGTGCGTGCGTGCGTGTGTGTATGTATGTATGTGTGTGTGTGTGTGTGTGTGTGTGTGTGTGTGTGTGTGTGTGTGTGTGTGTGTGTGTTAATCTGAATGCGAAGTGAGGTGCCTATTCCACAGTAAAGCATAAAAGATTCGGGGGGTGGGGGGTGACGTTTGTTCTTAGGCTACAAAATCCCGTTCCCACAAAAACAAGATCCACGCACTGCCAAGCAACTAGGTCTGTCACTGTATTTGTATCTGTTTCCCTGAGCAACACTTAAATATAGTAGAAAAAGAGGACAGAAAAAGCAATGGTGGACGAGGATTGTCACGGCGATGCCTCGTTGCGCAGCGTCGGAGCGTGGACAGTAAGTCGATACCGAAAGACAGGCAGTAAAACATACATAAGTATGTAAGTTTATGTATGTAAGTTTCAGCAAAAAATTAGACAGAAAGAATGAATAAGAAAATATGCTATTTCAGCCACGACGAGAGAGAGAGAGAGAGAGAGAGAGAGAGAGAGAGAGAGAGAGAGAGAGAGAGAGAGAGAGAGAGAGAGAGAGGGAGGAGGGGAGGGAGGATGGGAGCAAGTAAAGACGGGGAGCAAGTAAAACGGGTAGCTAAAACACACGCTCCTATCTTCGAGTGTCGGGATTCAAACTTGTAGCTTGACATTTTGTTGGAATTTGTGAAAGATCGTGTCGAGATTACCATTGCAAATGACAAGACGAATATCGGCTGTGATTTACTTCGACAAGCAATCGACCAATCTACACATCACGTTTTTATCTTCAGTTGGGAGAAGTTGTAAAATGTATCTTTTCCCGAACATATCATTTATTCTTTTCATTTTTCTTGGGAGGGGGAGGGGGGGAGAGAGAGAGAGAGGAGAGAGAGAGAGAGAGAGAGAGAGAGAGAGAGAGAGAGAGAGAGAGAATGACGAATATTCCCCCTCCCCCTTCCCCTCCCCCTCATGGTTCTAAGCATCTGCGACCGAAACGTGGTGATCCCTCTCGGGAACTCGCAGCCCGTTGACGCATTGCGCCATTTTTTGAGAAAGCCCCCCCTCTCTCCTCTTGTCCTTTCTGACCGCGTTTTACGACAAATCATGGAGTTGTGACATTTCGCGGTGTAACAACAAGTCCCTTGATGTTTTGCAGCGCAGGGGCGCAGTCGGTACTGTATTTACGGAGGAAAAGAGAGGGGGGAGGGGGGGGGGGGGAGAGAGAGAGAGAGAGAGAGAGAGAGAGAGACCTTCGACGGGAATCGATTGACAAACAGAGGGGCTACAGTACGAGGAATACAGTGGTTTCCACAGATCAATCTTGGCCGTCTGTCTGTGCCTGGTAAAGTAATGTATACTTAAGTACAATGCAGTATAGTGTAGTGTAGTGTCGTGGGCACTGTGGTGTGGCGCGCTATATTTGGAGTAGAGCAGGACGCGGTGTGGTACATCTGGAATGGAATCAGATTCAGAACAGTATATGTAAAATGGAGTGGGATGCAGCATGGTATGGTATATGTAGAATGGAGAGGAATATCGTTTGATGTATGTGCAATGTAGTAGGATGCTGGGTAGTTTGTGTGGGGGGGGGGGGGGGGGGGGGGGGGGGGGGGGGGGGGGGGGGGGGGCGGTGGCATGGTATGTGTGGTGTGGAGTGAGATGCAGTTTAGTATATGTAAAGTGTGACTGGGATGCACATGGTTTGTATGGAATGTGATATGTATATCGAGTGGAGTGGGATGCTGCATGGTGTATGTGGATTGGTTTGGAGTGGAATGCTGCAGTCTGGTATACGTGTAGTAACTGGGAGTGATATGGTGCCGGAGCCGGAGACGTTCGCGACGTGGTATATGTGGAATGGAGTGGAATGCAGTGGGCTATATGTGGAGTGGAGTGGGACATGGCATGGCAAAGGTGGAGAGTGGAGTGAAATGCAATGGACTCTATGTGGAGTGAAGTGGAGTGGGATATGGCATGGCAAAGGTGGAGTGGGGGTGGGATGCAGTGAGCTGTATGTAGAGTGGAGAGGAGTGGAGTGGGATATGGCATGGTAAAGGTGGAGTGAAATGCAGTGGGCTTGTGGAGTGGAGTGGAGTGGGATATGTCATAGCAAAAGTGGAGTGGAGTGGGATGCAGTAAGCTGTATGTGGAGTGGGAGTGGGATATGGCATGGCAAATGTGGAGTGGGATGCAGTGAGCTGTATGTGGAGTGGAGTGGAGTGGGGGTATGGCATGGCAAAGGTGGAGTGGGAGTGGGATGCAGTGAGCTGTATGTGGAGTGGAGTGGAGTGGGATATGGCATGGCAAAGGTGGAGTGGGATGCAGTGGGCTGTATGTGGAGTGGAGTGGAGTGGGATATGGCATGGCAAAGGTGGAGTGGGATGCAGTGGGCTGTATGTGGAGTGGAGTGGAGTGGGGTATGGCATGGCAAAGGTGGAGTGGGAAGCAGTGGACTGTATGTGGAGTGGAGTGGAGTGGGATATGGCGTGGCAAAGGTGGAGTGGAGTGGGGTGCAGTGAGCTGTATGTGGAGTAGAGTGGGATATGGCATAGCAAAGGTGGAGTGGAGTGGGTTGCAGTGGGCTGTATGTGGAGTGCGGTGGAGTGGGATATGGCATGACAAAGGTGGAGTGCAGTGGGATGCAGACTGCTGTATGTGGAGTGGAGTGGAGTGGGATATGGCATAGCAAAGGTGGAGTGGATTGGGATGAAGCACGGCACATGATGCGATGTGCGACATGTGGAGGGTGGTCTGGTATTATATGCGCATACGTATGAATACATATGAATGGGGAAAGAAGAAGGGGCGGGGATAGGGGTAAGAAAATGACCCATGCAATGAAATAAATGAAATGAACATTTCTGGAGCTCACGGGGCTGGACGTCACAGTTTTAGAAAGAACGTTCCAACTGAACCGTACCTGAAGCATACATAGTCTGTCGTGTCTCCTTTATTTCTTCCCGTCTGCATCTGTGTATGACTGACTGTATCTACACCAGTGTTTTTCTCTGCCCGTCTCTGTCGGCTTCTCTCTCTCTCTCTCTCTCTCTCTCTCTCTCTCTCTCTCTCTCTCTCTCTCTCTCTTTTATTTAACCTACATTATAGAAGCGAAGTACCCATGTACACGCAACGATCCTCAGTCCCTTCTGAAGCAACGTCTACGCGCCCAGGAACAAGCTGGCTACGAGAACTGACAGCTAGCCAGCTCTATCCACACCATTCGCAGATCGGATCTGAAACCTCCAGCCAACCTTCGCCATGGCAAACCTCTTGTCTCCTCTCTCTCTCTCTCTCTCTCTCTCTCTCTCTCTCTCCTCTCTCTCTCTCTCTCTCTCTCTCTCTCTCTTTTTAGAACCAGGAGCAGTCAGTAACTCGATTTGCCATTGATTTCAATGAGGCGGTGGCGTTTCTCTCCTCACCGCTTCTCTTTGGACTTTCTAGTGACCGCCTGATTGACCGGGCAATGAAGATGTCAATTTATCCTCCCTGCCTTACACCCCCTCCTCCCCTTACCTCCCACCCATCCTAGACCCCCTCCCCACCCACGACTTCTCTTTCTTTCTCCCTCCCACTCCCCATACTCTTTTATCTCCAACTCCATCTTTCCCCACTGGCGCGTTATTGTTTATCGCAGGCGGTGGTTGTTTTTTTTCGGGGAGTGCTTCTTCGGGATGCCTGCCCTTCCTGGTCTGTGCAAGACAGAGGGCGACAGGAACTTCCAGTCGGCTGAATGCCATAGGGGATGCGGTTTGGGGAGCAGGTGAGGTGGGGTTCTGAAGAAAAAGACAAGAAGAGAGAGAGAGAGAGGGTCATTTGAAAAGCGAGAGAGACAGACAGACAGACACACACACACAGTCATTTGAAGAGAGAGAGAGAGAGAGAGAGAGAGAGAGAGAGAGAGAGAGAGAGAGAGAGTAATCCATGAACACCTTTAATTTCCTTCTCTTCGTTCTTTCCTTGGTTCCTGGGAGAATCATAATGCATGATAAAAGATTAAGAAAATTAGAGCTGGGAGATCAAGCCAAACGCTGACGTTAGTCGTAGAGAATGTGAGCTTTTATTTGTCTTTTGCTGTTGCCAGCTACTGGTTATATTGAACTGTGACTGCCAGCATCAATGGTTACAATTTAACATCATTTATTCTTCTTGAACATACTACAAACTGAAGGCAGATATAGAGAAACGAAAGAAGGAAAGAGGTTGGTGGGAGGAAGGGGAGGGGTGGCAGAGTTTGGACAGGACAAGGATACACACCAAATATACAGCGTTTCCGAGTTGATTTTTCCCACATGTTTGTTACAGTGTCGTATTACATACGCTTTTATTGTTTTGCAGCTACAGAAGACATGATTCAAACGAAAATACAGTTTCTGCACTTCAATTTTATCATAGCCCTCCCTCTTCCCTTTCTAGACAGGGACAGAAATTCGTTGCCTGCTCCTGGCGCCATTGCCGGCTGCTCCACGTGCCACGTGCTGGGACTCAATACATTTTGACCTACTTTATGCAAGGCTTGGCTTGGCAGACCACTGTTTCTGGTTATTTTGTCGTTGTTGTTACTGTATGATTTTCTCTCTTCCAGATGGCTAATCTTTAACCTTTATTGAATGTGAATGCAAGCCTGCAGGGTTATTTCCGGATCTTCAAGGAAACAAAGCCAGCAGGGGTGTGGATAGATGTGCGAGAAGAAAGAAAAAATAGAGGAAATAGAAGAAAAAAGATGACAATGTAGAAACAAAGAGGCTAGGGAAGAAGGAGAAGAACAAGAAGAAGGAGAAGGAGGAGGAGGAGGAGGACGGAGTGGGGGGGGGGGAGGAGGTGGAGGAGCGGAAGAAGAAGAAGACGAATAACAACAACAAGAACAACAACTACTACTTCTACTACTACTACTACTAGTAGTAGTAGTAGTAGTAGTAGTAGTAGTAGTATAACGACAATAAAAACATCACAATATTAACATAAAAAGACAGAGAAATGAAAAAAGAAGAAGAAAGAGAAGAAGAGAAGAAGAAAGAAAAAGAAGAAGAAGAGGAGGAGGAGGAGGAGGACGACGACGACGACGACGACGACGACGACGACGACGACGACGACGACGACGACAACGATACTGATGATGAAGTAAAAGAGAAGGAGAAGTGAAAGAAGAATCAAACTTTAAAAAGGCATAGAAACTAACATAACTTATCCAGACAAGACGCCTCAGATGAGACTGACGCGAACAAATGTGTGTGTGTGTGTGTGTGTGTGTGTGTGTGTGTGTGTGTGTGTGTGTGTGTGTGTGTGTGTGTGTGAGAGAGAGAGAGAGAGAGAGAGAGAGAGAGAGAGAGAGAGAGAGAGAGAGAGAGAGAGAGAGAGAGAGACTCCTACTCTAGACTCTCTTGATGGTAACAAGGAAATGAAAAGAAAAAACGTTTATAGCATGGATCGATAAGCCAGTCAGCCGATTCCAAATAACAAGGACGTTGACGGCAACAAAGATGAAAGGGACTGAGGACAGAAAACAGAAGTGAACGATTCTTTCCAGAGAGAGAGAGAGAGAGAGAGAGAGAGAGAGAGAGAGAGAGAGAGAGAGATCCCACAATAGCGGCATACTACTACAGCGACATTTCCCTTCTGGGACTTCTTCGTTTGAAGTGACGTACCTTTGCCAATTTAATCATACTGGCCAAGCCTCGGTGTCCTTGTTTGTTGACCTCGTCTGTAGTAAAAGTTCGATTCCAGCAGCAAGGCTATGTGAATACTTTCTGAGTTAGACAATAAACAACATGAACGGCATTGAACTGAATAATTTTAGTTCCGCCATTATTTTGTGGATGGGTCATCAATGCTTGTTCATGGGGGAAACGTAGCCATTGGTAACGTACCGGTGTGTCGCCATTGCGAAATGTGTGGCCGTGGTAGGTGTCACTGATTACTGGATGTGACCTGAGCGCGGGAATAATCCATTAAGACAGCACCGACGACTTCCAGACAGTACCTTTCCAACTGTGGTGGTTCTCTGTGGCCCTTCTGGGAGCTGGCGAAAATCAGGCAGGCCTGTCTACTTCCTTGATGAGAAAGACTACCCCGTGCCACCATGGTCGTTGTCAGATCACTTGGCACAGCATCACAACACAACGGAGTATCACGCAATCCCCGGTGATGGGGGAAATGAGGCTAAAAAACAAGTGTGTCGGTAAAATTGTGTGCTTAGATTTGTCATATTGTGGCAACAATAACAAGAAACACACGACTAAAATAGTAATGATTATGAAATGATGACAACGACAAGACAACAACAATAAGTAAACAATAACAGCAACAATGACAAAATCAACATCTGACGAGTCTTTACTTCCTGTCTTCCTTCCAGCTTTCCTGCCTTTCTTCCCGTATTCCTTCTTCTTGATGTTGTTCTTCTAGTTCGTGTTCTTCTTGTTTTATTCTTGTTCTTTTTCTCTGTTCCTGTGCTTCTTGTTCTTGTTCTTCTTCTTCTTCTTCTTCTTCTTCTTCTTCTTCTTCTTCTTCTTCTTCTTCTCTCCTCCTCCTCTTCCACCTTTTCACCATCATCATCATCATCATCATCATCATCATCATCATCATCATCACCACCACCACCACCACCACCACCACCACCACCATCATCATCATCATCATCATCATCATCATCATCATCATCCTTATCCACATCCTCATATCCTCCTCCTCCTCCTCCTCCTCGTTGTCTTCCTGTTCTTGTTTGTTCTTGTTCTTGTTCTTGTTGTTCTTTCTTCTTCTTCTTCTTCTTAGTCGTCTTCTAAGCCGTCTTCTTCTCTCGTAGTGGGATGCTACACTGAAAAACGGTTCACCAGGTTCCTCGCGTTCTGTCGGCTGTGTGAAGTCTTGAATCTCAGCAAATGTTTTCCCTGTCCGTTGTGCGATGCTATCAATCCATCATTTCTTTTCTGCTTGCCCCTCCGTCTCCCTTATTAAATGCCCTCAGTCTCCCTCATTAAACACGTTCTTGGAGGACTATTCTAGTAAGGCCACTGGATCTTCTCATAATGACCATACGAATGTAATTTTCATTTCTTAACTGATGTCAGCAGATCGTTATTTGATTCGACACGCTGCTTGGTGGTTCGATGCCTTTGTTCTTTGGTGAGATGATGATCAGTATGTCTGATGCACGTTATCTTGTGATAGCACCCCATTTCGATAAATTGGATTCTTATTTCCAGATCTGCCGTGAGGGTCCAGGTATTGCATGTTTACACGAAGATGGAAAGTACCAGCACACGTAGGAGCCTCATCTTGTGTTCGGTCCAAACAATGCCGATGCCTTTGCTGACCATGCGAGGATTTCTGTTTAGGATCTCTCCTTGCTAATGATGGAACTCAGATAACTGAACTGCAACACATGTGTCCATAAACTATTATTAGTGATAGTGATTCTGTGGCTGGCCTCTACTTGGTCTTAACGGCGCGTATTTCTTTGCAATATCATGTAATGTTTCTTCCTGTCGTCCAGGGAGCTTGAAGAGTTCTTGCTCACTGCTATTAGGTTATCAATATCATCTGCACAACGAAGGTTCGTGTTGACACCCCCCCCCCCCCCCCTCCTCCTCCCAGTGCCCACCATGCTGACATGATCTTTAAGTGTTTTAGTTCCAGGAATATATTGAAAAGAGAAGGAGTCAAATATCAGCCCTTAGGAACTCAAACAGAGGTATAAAACTGCTTTCCAGCAGCACCCTGTATTAGTACTGAACTGGTTAATTTGGAGTACAGCTGCTGAGCAACAACGTCTGAGAAAAGTAACTTTTATTTTTGATAGTGAAACGTATACCTGCTCCTCCCTCCCCCATAACAGTAAAGTAATGCTGTTTGTGCTTACTATTTACCTAACACACATGCACACACAAAAATCTTTCGATCAGGAGACTTTGTAAGTAACGCTTATTCACGAGGAAGATGACTGGGTACCCAAATACCATTATTACATAATGATGAGCTTATGATTGCTTCCCTTTGAAGCAATAGTGACCTTCATTACACAAATTTTCCGTTTACATCTCACCGTCTTCCTTAAAGTGTTTCTGGCATACACACCTACAGAAGCGTGGTAAGTACGTGACTGACAAACTACTTAATTTGTCAGTTAACCTATTCTGTAAACAACCAACTTATCTTAACAAAAGGACGAACAATCAAACGATCGAATCGAACGAACAAATCACCAAACTAAATAATCCAAAAAAAAAAAAAAAAAAAAAAAAAAAAAAAAAAAAACCTCCGAACATTTTCCGCCAGAACTCGATTTGCATAGTCATATTTAAAAATATCTTTTGTCTTTTTTTGTTGTTTAATGTTTTTCTTCCTAGTATGTCGATTTTCACTTGAACAAAAATAGCAACCCCCTATCACATGAGGGTACACAAAAACAATACAAATGAGAGAGAGAGAGAGAGAGAGAGAGAGAGAGAGAGACAGAGAGACAGACAGACAGACAGACAGACAGACAGACAGACAGAGACAGAGACAAAGATAGAGGCAGACAGAGAGAAAGACAGAGAGAGAGACAGAGTGACAGATTGAGAGAGATAGATAGAAGTGGTGGTAGGAGGGAGAGGAAGAGAAGATAGAAGGAAGGACGTCCATCAATCTGATGAACATGGTAGCTTCTGACTTTTGGCAAGACGCGAAGGTCCAGAGAGAGAGAGAGAGAGAGAGAGAGAGAGAGAGAGAGAGTATGAGAGAGAGAGACGGACAGACAGACAGAGAGACAGACAGACAGACAGAGAGAAGGCAGAAGGAAGGATGCAGGA
The DNA here is from genome assembly GCA_016801955.1 of Conus betulinus. Lineage (NCBI taxonomy): Eukaryota > Metazoa > Mollusca > Gastropoda > Neogastropoda > Conidae > Conus > Conus betulinus. The sequence goes on from JADBJO010000298.1 coordinate 786,176, forward strand.
TGGGTATTAAATAGGAAATATACGCCTTTATTAACTTCCTTCCAATTGTTGGTAAGTGTTGGGAAAGGGGTAGAGGGAGAGGAAGGAAGGGCTAGACGACGAAAAGGGTAAGAGTGGGGCGTAGAAGAGATGATGCACAAAGAGGTGAGGGTGGGGGTGAGGAAGGAAGTATGCAAGATAAACAGTTGCCTCTTCTGGTCGGCTGTGCCGCTATTTCCGTTTCTGTTTCTGTGTGGAGAGAAAACAGCACGCTCCCCCCATTGCTGTTGTAAGACCTTCCAGTGCCTTTCTCATAGTGTCCTCCCAGCGCTTTTCTCCAAGTCTGAGGAGGATGGCGTCACTGGCGCGCACGGCCCTGCTTCATTATCTGGCCACATGAGCAGCCATGCTTCTTGACCTTGTCGGATTACTTAACGTTTTTTCGCGTGAGACCCCAGACTGTGTTTATGCCACGAAACCACGTAACAGCGGGCGATGTTTCGCCGGTTGATTTAGTCCTTCTATGGTGATGATTTATAGACTTTACATAAATTTGGTCATTGGAGCAATTTTCATCGGTAGAATACACAAAAACCAAAATCGAAAACTAAAATAGAATGCCACAAAAGGGAAGGAGAGGAGAGAGCATGGGGATAGGGGATTGGTTAGGCACATGAATAGATTACTGGGCTTTTTGGCGATGAGAAATAAATGGGAAACAATGACCTGTTGAACTATTTAACAGATAAATGTCTCATTTTAAAAAAAGTACATTTGAAATGAGACTTTCCGTAAGAACGTCATGATAATAATGTCTTAATCAGAACGTTCAAAACCGCAGAGCTTTCAACATCATCTACAGAAGGAAAAATGGTCTAAACTGGACACAACGAAGTAAAACGCCAATAGTGCATTTCATGCGAAACGTTTTCTTTGCAACATTTCTTAGGTGGAGAATTCAAATATAATCTGTATACGCTTAAACTTTTGATAACCCTACCACGACTTCGTAAATTTGATAAAAAGAATGTACTTGTTTTAAAATCGGCAACAAGCTGCCAGTGCGTCTTTTCTTTAACCTTACAGACTTTTATATGTGATAACTTGCAAGGTAGTTCGACTAAGTTCAGAATATTTCTTGCTGCCTTGGATGACGTGAGTTTATTTGCAATATACAGCAGTTTAAGTGTTCCTCCAGAATCTGGTTAGTATCAAACATGGACAATTTTTCAAAGACTAAAGCCTCACATAACATGTCTGTTAAAAAAAAAAAAAACAGAAAGCTGAGCGAAAAGAAAAGAAACAGATACAAACAGCTGCGGCTATACATTACACTCTGTCTTATGTGGATGTAAATTTTGACCAGTTCGATGCTGTGTTTACAAGCACGCTGTTCATTCCACACTCCCTTGAGAGAAGATAACCTAAATTTCGTACAGACATCTGTTATAACGTTGAAGATATACAATGCAATACAATGCAATGTGATGTAATGCAAAGTGAAAGTGCAATGCATTGCAGTGCACTACAGTTCAGTGCAACACAATAGAATGAATAAATACAATGCAATGCAATGCAATGCAATACAATACAATACAACACAATACAGTGCAACACACAACACAAAACCATACATAATAATGTAACAGTACGCAATACATTGCAATGCAGCGCAGCACAACTGATACCAAAACAGAAGGATACAATGCAATACCATCAATGCAGTACAGGCCAGTGCAAAAAAAAATGGAAATAGCACAAAAATAACAAATACAACGAACAGCAATAATGCAAGACAATGTGCTATGCAACGCAATACACTTAAAAGAAGTGAAGTACAATACAAACGAACGCAAAAAATACGACACGTAATCCTTCAGAAAGGTAATACTGAGGCAGTCCACGAGAAAGTCCGAAATAGACCCATCGGACCTCATGCCTACTGGACCACCTACACACACGATAGCAATGTCAATAAGAGAAAGAAAGATAAAATGGTGTCAGACACACGTTCAAATAACAGCCGGCCCCGTGTAACGGGCCGTGATCAATCTACACCTGAAACAACTCCCGGTCGGTGAGAATACCCGAACTCATCCCATGGAGAGTGGGTGGGTGTAGACCAAATTTACCCTTTAATCCCAAATCATTACTCTCCTCCAAAACTTTTCTCAGCGTTCCAAGCAACAAAAGCCCATTGAAGAGAGAGAGAGAGAGAGAGAGAGAGAGAGAGAGAGAGAGAGAGAGAGAGAGAGAGAGAGAGAGAGATTCTGGACCTGAACCAGAACTGCCTCTCACGTTGTTCTAAAATCACTGGTCAGTGTGTAATTTGGGGTATGGTCTAGAAATACCAAATGGAGTAAATCTAAGCAAGTATCCATTTCCACACCTACCTGTCCTACGGGGAAGGCAAACTTGGGTATTTGCTTTTGTCAGTCCACGGGGTGTTTATGGACCATGCCCTAACTACTCACCGGCAAATGGTTTCAGAACATGGCGGAAGGTTCGTTCTGACCCAGGTCCAGAAATCCTCCCCCCTCCCGCCACCTGCCTCCCCATCCCATCCCGCTGCCCTAAAAGTCAAGTGCAATGAGCTTTAATAGTTTTGTCGTTTAGACCACTTTCAAACTTTTACAGAAGGGGATCGGGAGTGTTTTTTTTTTTATCAAAAGGGAGGGTCATACTGGATTTACTCCCCAGGTGGTGCTGGTGGTGGTGGTGTCAGTGCTGGTGATGTGATTTGGGGCACATGTTCATTTTCACCAGCCAGAGAGTTATTTCGGATGTGGGGTGATTACCGAACGTTGCACTGGCATAAAACCGAAAGGTAACAGGCACATGTCAGGCTCAGCCTGTCTGGCACATAAACCGTCCTCACGAGCACAATGCTAGCAGGATGAAGAACAGACGGACAGGAGAAAGGATGGGAGGACAACATCTGGGAGTGGACAGGTCTGTTCTTGCCCAGCTTCCAGAGGGCTACACAGAGCCAACACAGAGGGAGGGGCATTACCGGAAGCTGCTACAGAGAAAGATCCAGCGTTTGCCTTCTATTGAAATCGCTTACCTTTTTCAGAAAAAGTGAGCCTAATTATAGACAGGAATATTGCTTTTCAGTGATAATACTAGTATTTAAAAAGAAGAAAATGGAACATTGTCTTTAAGCGATAATACTTGTAAGTCTCTTTAGAATTAATAAAACCCTTATCTAATTTTTAAATTTATTTTTCTTTGTTTTCCTTTGAATCTTAGTCTCAATGCGTTAAAGACATTGGAAATGATGAAAATACAGCTGGACATTTGTTGTAGGTCGGAAAAGAAAACCTATGTTAATTGTACAGATTTCACGTCTTTCAAACGTGTCAAGACATTAAAAGGTATTTAAATCTGTATGTGGGCAATGAGCGATGTGCATTTATGATATACATATATTTACAGTAAGCAGAGCTCAGTCCGTTCGTGTTCTGCAATCACTGGCGATGATTTACGCCTTTCAAGATTTCAATTCAGGACCTTTTATCTCTCTGACCACGTGTCTCCACTTTAGTCACGCCAATGGTCATGGTCTCCGCTTGGCCACGACAGTTTCCACGTTCTTCACTTTCGTCTTCAAACTCGCAACTCTTCTTTTCCTCTGCTAGACGGACCACTATGGTCGTATCACACCAGCCTTTTTCAGGGATAGTATTCTCCTTAAAACCGAAAAGGCAGAGGAGTCAAATTACCATTTTCCGCGGTCACTGAGGAGAAACAATCAGGTTTCGAAATACCGGTATATGACCAGGAGTTATATGTTAGTGAGCTTTCTCCCCATTGGATATTGTCTCCCCCTTGGGAGACTATAAGCTTGCTGAAGGTTCATTTTCAGAAGCATTTATTATTCCTCATTCAACCACTCAAGCACATACTGTTAGTTAGGCAGAATGGTCTACCACTACAGATATAAATGTTTTTAACACCCCTTATTTCTACAGTCTAAGACATAAGAGCAAGCTTTGTTTTATAATTCAATATTTCTTGCAGTCATTGCAACACCAAGCTGCTCTGTAAGTTGCTGGAATGGTGTTCGGTACTTATCCTTGGATTTATTTGTTTATTATATTGTTTATTATCCTGCATCTCAACCCTACTCCACAGATATATATATATATATATATATATATATATATATATATATATATATATATATATATATATATATATATATATATATATATCTGTGGAGTACGATTGAGATGCAGGATTGTTATATGTGAAGCAAGAATGAATGCGGTGTGATATGTTACGAGTGGCGTGTAAGGCGGCGTGATGTACGTGGAGTAGAGTGGAGTGGGATGAAGCAGTGTGGTCTAAGTGGAGTGAATGGAAATGGGATGCGATGTGGTATTTGTGGAGTGGGATGCGCATAATACAATCATGTAGAGTGTGGAGAGGGACGCAGTGTGATATATATATGGAGTGGAGAGAAGTTGAATAGAAATGCGACGTGCTAAACGTGGCGTGTAGTGGATGCGGAGTGGAACATGTGACACTGAGTGAGATTGATGGTGCTGTATGTAGAGTCTGGTGTGCTGAGGTATAGGTGTGTATGCATGAGTAGGGGGAAGTTGTAGGGGCGGGCCGGGGCGTGAAGATGGCGGGAGCTAAAGAGGAGAGCCGTCCTTGAGGTGCAGACAGCAATGAAATAAATGAAGTGAAAACTACTTGCGTTCGCTGGGCTGGGCGTTTGAGCTGTGGAAAGAATCTTCCAGCTGGAAGCAAACATAGTCTGTCATGTCTCTTTTTTTCGCACTGTTCCCGTCTGTGTTTGCCTGACTGTATGTATGCCTGTCTCTGCCCCTTTCTGTCTGTCTGTTTGTTTGTCCGTTTATTTGTTTGACTCTCTGTCTGTCTGTCTGTCTCGTCTGTCTGTCTGTCTGTCTGTCTGTCTCTCTCTCTCTCTCTCTCTCTCCTCTCTCTCTCTCTTTTTTTTTGATACTATTCTACATTATAGACGCGAAGTATCCATGCACACACGACGATGCCCAGTCCTTACCAAAGCTTTTATCCACCTAAACGAAGCAGGCGCTCCGGAACGAAGATGAACACGAAAACTGACAGCCATCCAACTACAGCCACACTAGCTTCAGATCGAATCTGAAACTCTAGCCACCTTCCGCCTTGGCTAATTTCCCCCCCCCCCCCCCTCTCTCTCTCTCTCTCTCTCTCTCTCTTTCTCTCTCTCTCTTTTAGAAGCAGTCAGCAACTCGATTTGCTATTGATTTCAGTGAGGCAGCGGCGCTATCTTCTCATCGCTTCCTTGTGGACCCCTCTCTGTGACCGCCTGGTTGACCAGGCAATGATGATGTCAGTTTATCCTCACCGTCTTACACCCTCTTCTTCTCCTTCCCTTCCAACCATCCCCAACCCCCTTCCCCGCCCTCAACTTCATTTCCTTTTCCCCTCCCACTCCCCATCCGCTTTTATTCCACCACCACCATCTTCCCTGGCGGTGTTTGTTTGAGAGGGGAAGAGCTTTTTAAGGATGCCCCGACCTAAGTGGCCTGTGCATGACAATGGGCGACAGGAACTTCTAGTCGGCTGAATGCCGTTTGGGATAGGAGTTGGGGAGCAGGTGGGGGGGGGGGGGGGGGGGGGGGGGGGAGAGAGAGAGAGAGAGAGAGAGAGAGAGAGAGAGAGGATGTTCCTTTAAAAGTAACACATTAACATTTTTTATTTGTTTCCTTTCATTCTTTCCTTTGTCCCAGAGAAATGATAAACGTGCATTAAAAAAGTGAAAAGTAAGAACAAACGCCGACATTATGTTACACAGAATGTTAACTGCTAATTTTGTCTTTATTACTGCCAGATACTGGCTATGTTGACTTCTAGCTGCTGGCGGCCATGGTTACCATGTAATATCTGTGTTCTCCTTGAACACACGAGAAAAAGAAAACAAAACAGATACAGAGAAAATCGAAAGAGAGGAAGGGGGATGACGGGGTTGGTGTTCAGAAGAGAGGATTTTGGATTAGAACAACGGATGTGAAACGGATATACAGCGTTTCCGAGTTAATTTTCCGCATCTTTGTCACACAAGATTGGTAATGACACGAACGCTATAATTCTTTCACAAAAAAAGAAAGCATAATAGAAGAAAAAAGCATTCTACGCATCGATACCGATATGTATATGTACCCCCCCCCCCCCCCCCCCCCTGCCCCCTCCACCGTCTTCCACCCTCTAGAGACGGACAGGAATTCGTTGCCTGTTCCTGGCGTGCGATGCCAGCTGCTGCACAGCACCGCACGATGAGAGTTTAAGTTACTGACACGGGTCGCAGCGTAAGCTACACGGTATCTGTCGT
>JADBJO010000298.1:797500-805000 GCA_016801955.1 Conus betulinus
AGGGTGCAAATCAAACAGGCCTGTGCAACAGAGCACATATGAACTGCAGGAATACTGCAATGCACGTGCCACCCATGTCTTATCTGAACGCAGGTCAGCCAGTTTTGAGAGACTGGTGGGCATTTATGCCTGTGTTTACGGCACTTTTGCAACCATGCCTCGGAGACAAGGACTGAGTCAGGATGACCAAGGGCGGGCAATTGCGTGGCTTCATGAGGGCGTGGGGGTGCGAGAGGTTGGTCGTCGACTGTCAGTCGCCCATTTAGTCATTCAGACTTTGAGAGACCGCTTCAACCAGACAGATAGTGTTGCTGAGCGAAGACGTCCAGGACGCCCAAGGTCCACCTCCAGGCAGCAGGACAGGTTTGTTGTCCAGTCAGCTCTGAGGCAGAGAACGGCCACTTCCGACACACTCAGTGGGCAGCTGCAAGCAGCCGGCAATGTCACCGTCAGTGACCAGACCATTCGGAACTGGTTGAGAGAGGCACTCCTGCGCTCAAGACGACCAGCCGTCCGTCCTGTCCTGACACCAGCTCACCCGTGCTGCTCGTTTGGCTTGGGCCGAGCGTCACTTAGCATGGACCAGAGATCAGTGGGCAAGAGTATTGTTTACTGACGAGTCCCGCTTTGCCTTATCATTTCATGACGGCAGGAACCGTGTCTGTCGGCGGCAAGGAGAACGCTATCACGGTGGTCTTATGAGCGAGTGTGATCGCTATGGTGGTGGATCCATAATGGTGTGGGGAGGGATGGCACGGAACTACAGAACCCCCCTGCACATGGTGCAAGGCAACCTCAACGGTGTGGGCTACAGGGATGGCATCCTGCAGCCCCTTGTGCTGCCAGCGCTGCAAGCTATTGGATCAGGCGCGGTACTTCATGACGACAACGCCAGACCTCACAGGGCTCGAGTCGTCAACAACTTTTTCAGCAGCAACACATGATCCACATGGACTGGCCAGCCTGCTCACTGGACCTTAATCCAATCGAACACCTATGGGACGTGCTGGGCCGGCGACTTCGAAGCAATCACCCCCCGCCAGTTGACCTCAACCATCTGTTCCAGTTCCTTGAGCAGGAGTGGCAGGCAATACCCCAGATGACTCTGAGGACTCTGACTCAATCCATGAGGCAAAGGTGCATCGCGTGCATGCACGCAAATGGCGGACACACGCGTTACTGACTGTGTTTTTGTGTATCTCTGGCGTTCTGACTTTTGAAAAGATGGGTAGTGGACTTGAAAGTGACAAAAAACATGCTGTTCAAATCAATTTTGTCATTAATCTGTGTCACTGGTGTCTTGCTTAATGGCTGAAGTAAAGTTCGAAAGCATTGTTTTGGGTTGTTTCCGCTCTGTTGTGAAATAGCGAGAGAATTTCCAAGTGGCCTTTCAGTTGTTTTGAGCAGTATATTTATCACAATTACACAGAGAGAGAGAGAGAGAGAGAGAGAGAGAGGATGAGAGAGAGAGAGAGAGAGAGAGAGAGAGAGAGAGCGAGAGAGAGAGAGAGAGAGAGAGAGAGAGCGAGAGAAAAGAGGTCCAACTAGAGCTATTCGATACTGTTAACAAGATGTTCGAATCATATGAATGTGCTGCAAAGCAAGCTTGTGACAGTAAAATGTGGTAGGCTATACGGCATCAAGGAAAGGTCACGCGACCATAGTTTTTTCAATTCCTTTTCTTTTATAAAAGCGGTTCACTTATGTGCCCTAGTGAGCAGGTCATGGATGACTGCTCTGCATGAACAAGATAGGTATATCAAGACAGAGAGGGAACACGGTGGGGAGAGAGAGAGAGAGAGAGAGAGAGAGAGAGAGAGAGAGAGAGAGAGAGAGAGAGAGAGAGAGAGAGAGAGAGAGAGAGAGATAAGAATGTTACGCTTTGTCTAAGATTCCTCTGCTGTAAGAACTGCTTTTCTTGAAAGAAGAATTCCTTCGTGGACTTCTGTACAACCCACGGTGTTCTCCCTTCATGTCCACATGATAGTAAGTTCCTTACCGGGCATGAAGAGAAGAAAAAGCCCTGCTGTGTACTAACTGAGAAAACCAAATGTTTAACTGTGCATTTGTGCACATCACACGCATCGTTGTCGTTGGAAGCTGGTTTTTTTTTCAGGGACACACACAAATATGGCAAGATGCAAGATGCAATAACGTCTAGAGTATGCCAATAACGAAGCTGATGATGAATAACACTTGTAAGTCTATTTCACTGAGCTTTTCCTCGTTAATGGAGATTCTCCCCCAAAAGACATGGTTGGAATGATAACTGCGACGGCAGCGTAGGCGATGAGTTTGCCGTCCTTTCGCATTTTGCAATGTCTTGGTTGTCCATGGGGGGGTTATTGATTGAATACCATTGTTTGCTTATTGTTTGAGGAATGGCAGAATGTGGAAAGTCTGTATAGTAATTGCTATAGCTATACAGTTATTTGTGGATATTGAATTCTATAGTACGGTACAAATACGGGTATGGAATGTAAGTGAAAAGTTTCGGATTGAGCTAGAGTGTCTCAATCGATCCACTACCATCACCCACTCACCGCTGTTAGTTATCTACATTGTATTGTATATGTCGCTCAGTCTGTCCTGCTACCATCAAGCGGGGGAGTATCAGGACTGTTCAGCAACTGTTGGAAGATCGGGATTCTGCCCCATGAACACAAAGCAGTCTAGATGAGTGATGATCGCATACTTCGGTTCTTGCATTTGGCTCTTGCTCTCTTTCTCTCTTTCCCTCGCTCTCTCTCTCTGTCTCTCTGTCCATCTGTCTGTCTGTCTGTCCATCTGTCTGTCTGTCTGTCTGTCTGTCTGTCTGTCTCTCTCTCTCTCTCTCTCTCTCTCTCTCTCTCTCTCTCTCTCTCTCTCTCTCTCTCTCTCTCTCGTAATAGAGCTTCACATTTGAAGATCGAACAGACACAATAAATTGTCTATCATTGATCGAATGCAAACGTAGTTTGCACAGAGCAGTGTTTTCGATCAGCGGGTTGTACGGTGTCTTCTGTCTGTGCACCAATGTTCGTTACTGTGGCGCTGCCAACAGGCACTCGACAGAAGAGTCACCTGCAGGGCCAGCATTTAACCACTGATAGTATATTTCAATACAATACTGTCTTTCCCGTCCAGACAGCCAGGCATCGATGTAGTGACTGGGGTACGGTAGGAAGATGGTCTGAAAAGATAGGGGGAAAAATGGTACTAACTGAATCGCTTTTGATTGTTCAACACCAGACAGATCCCTCAGAGACCATCACCCAGCCACTGAAACAACTTAAAGAATATCATCGCGGTTTACTTTGGAGATCGATGCAGAGACGTGTAAGACGACCCACTCCCTACCTCCAGTCTCTTCACCCCCCCCCCCCCCCCCCCATCAATAATCCCATACTGCCTCCCCCCCCTCCCCCCGCTTCCACACACCCACCCCCCTTCCCTCCTCTCTCCATCCTTGCTTATATTAGATGCTGACCTTTGCCGTTACAGATTTGGTTTCTGATGTTGCTTGCAGCTGATGTAACGTACATGACCAGACTTGCCAGCGTTTATAACAAGCCAGTTTCAAAACTGACACTAATGCCGATGGCTGAAAAACGTTCTCACCATAATGTAGCATTCCCTGCATGATTCCATGACTGGACAAAAATCAACACAGGGACAAAAGTAACACCCTGTGTGTCCGGAAGCCGTGGCATGGGCGGAAAGTGACCAGGGGTTTACATAAAGGTTAGGGACACACGGCAGGGATTCCTAGGCGTGTTAGCATACACATCAGAAAATCCAAGGGGGGGGGGGGGGGGGGGGGGGGGGGACTTTGCGTAGGCGTGGAAGCCAGTGGATGACATGATTAGTCCCCGCGGACCGAGGTGTGTGATGAAGCTGACAAATTCTGCACACAGCGGCAAGGATGGCATGCTGCGGGCACTGATTGGGTCTCCAGGGTTCGGCTTCTCTCTTTGTCTCTCTCCGTCTCTGCCTCTGGCAATGCAAAAATGTACAAGAATGGGTTGTTTGTTCTCTCTCTCTCTCTGTCTCTCTGCCTCTGTCCTCTGTCTCCTCTCTCTCTCTCTCTCTCTCTCTCTCTCTCTCTCTCTCTCTCTCTCTCTCTCTCCTCTCTCTCTCTCTCTTCAACAACAAACATACCACCTAATAAATGATGTCTTCTTTCCTAGATAACAGAAAACAATTCATAAAAGATTTCAAAAATGGAGCGACTGATGGCGGAGAACGAAGCAAAGTTTAGAAAGGGTGGGGGTTAGTTTCCGCCGAGGACATTGACGAACAAAGTACACAAAGACACAAGTGTCTTGTGCACTTTGTTCGTCAATGTCCTCGGCGGAAACTAACCCCCACCCTTTCTAAACTTCAATTCATAAAAGTTAATGAATCCGACTCTTCTCTGTTGTCCACTAAGCACAAGTGTGTTCCAAAAGGGTCTGCACTAGAACTCATTATTAGACAGACAGACAGACAGATGGACAGATCGATCGATCGATTGATAGACAATCGACTCACAGGTAGCTAGCTAGCTAGCTGTAGCTCGGTAGCTAGTTAGCTCGCAAGCTACCTAGCTAGATGCACAATTAAAAACGCACAATGCACAATGCATATGCATGAGATTTCATGGCTCCGTGTAATAGTATTACAGAGGACGCCTCTTTAAGAAACGAAAATATGTGATACTGTTAAACATAGCCAAGAAGCTGTGGATTGGGTTGTTTTTAGTTTGTAACAGCGTCTATAATATCAGAAGTGTGATTTGCCAGTAGACGCAATGGATTTTACTCGAACATAATAAACCCATCTGTATACATCTCTCTCTCTCTCTCTCTCTCTCTCTCTCCTCCTCCTCCCCTCTCTCTCTCTCTCTCTCTCTCTCTCTCTCTCTCTTTGTGTCTCTCTCTCCTCTGTCTCTCTCTCTCTTCCTGTCTCTCTTCTCTCTGTGTGTGCGTGCGTGCGTGCGTGCGTGCGTGCGTGCGTGTGTGTGTGTGTGTGTGTGTGTGTACGCGCGCGCGTGTGTGTGTGTTGTGTGCGCGCGCGTGTGTGTGTTGTGTGTGTGTGTGTGTTGTGTGTGTGTGTGTGTGTGTGTGTGTGTGTGTGTGTGTGTGTGTGTGTGTGTGTGTGTGTGTGTGTGGTGTGTGTGTTGTAAGCATCTGACGTTTGCCTTACCTCTTGGAAGATGGGAATGCATTACGGCCTAATTGAAATTAGTTTTGATCGTGCATTCTTCCTTCAAAGTTTGTGAGACACCTCAGGGTCTGATCAGCGCGTTGGGCTAATGTGTAGGTCAGACGACCTGCTAGTTCGTAGCCACGAGACCTTCTTAAATTCTCTCATCCCAGTCATCAATTCATTTATTTATTAGCTTTAAATCATGCGCAGTGTCGTCTCGAAACTTTACCGGATGTGGCGTAGCGTATATGGACTAGTCCGCGCGCAGTGACAACTCCCTGATGAAACAGAAACTGACACTTTCAAAGTTTGCGCTGTTCCAGCTTGTGGAATACAATGTCTAAACGAGGCATTTCTTGTAAGTAATTTCTTTTTCCTCTTGTGAATTTTCATCTCTGGTTGCTTGCCTTCATGATGAAGCTGTGTCGTTAACATTTCTAGCAATCAATTGTAGGGCAAAATGGAAATCTACTATTTTTTAATCGGAATTCTCTTTTCGTTTAACTGAATGCTCTTCTTTGCTCTTTGAAGACAATTTTGCTTATGGGCAGGATGATCTATCCCAGTTTGAGGAGTTTTCTTTCTGTTAAAGACGTGCTTCTTACTAGCAGCACCTATGATCTTGTAGCAAGCCTGTTGAGCTCTTCGTAGGGCGAAACATCTGCCGTCCACTGTTCCTGCCAACCTCAGCTTAAAGGGAACTTACAGCGTATGGAGCGCTCATTGCAGAACATTTCCTTTTCGTGCCTTCTTCTCGTTAAACGCTGGCCTATCTGTTAAAGCGATATGATATTATTGGAATGGCATTTGACGTTTGCGTTACCTTTTCTATTGTGATGGAAGACATCAGGGTCATGTTTCTCTGTCTGTCTCTCTCTCTCTCTCTCTCTCTCTCTCCCTGTCATTCTCCCCCACCCCTCGTCTCTCTCTCTCTCTCTCTCTCTCTCTCTCTCTCTCTCTCCCTCCTCTCTCTCTCCTCTCTCTCTCTCTCTCTCTCTCTCGCCACTGTGGGTAATTCGATAACACATCTCCAAGATGAGCTAGAAATTTCGATGTCTGTGCAAAAAACTGCGTGATCTGCTGAGTAGAGAGAGAGAGCAAAACTGCGTGATCTGCTGAGAGAGAGAGAGAGAGAGAGAGAGAGAGGAGAGAGAGAGACATACAGACAGACAGAGACAGAGACAGAGAGAGAGAGAGGAGGGGACAGAGACAAAGAGACATAGAGAGACAGACACAGAGAGAGACAGAGATAGAGACAGAGAGAGAGAGAGAGAGGGGGGGGGGAGAGAAAGGAGGAGCCATGCCACCCAGAACACATGGTAGCAATGAATTTGCCTTTACACTCATAAAAAATCTGAGTATTAGGTTTGTAAATAACCTATGATCAGAGTCGTTTTCTTTTGCATAAAAAAGATATGCACAAATTTGTCAAAAGCATATACACCACTAGTTAATAAAATAAGATTATTCTCTTCTGCTGCAGATGTGTGCGATTAAAGAAAGTTTGTTCAGAGAGAGACAGAGAGTAATGCTGCGTATAGCCCAGCCGACCGCAAAGGGGCGTATTAGGGCTGACGAAATGTTGTTTAATGAGGGAAAAGAATAAGCACAAGTCAGTGGCTTTTTTTCATCCAGCCCTCAAACAATAAATACGTGGAAGAAATCATTGCATGGAACTGCATAGAAAACTCATAACAATAATGAATACATAGCAATTTAGAATAAGAGAATGCACAATATAACTAGAGGAAGACAGTGTGGGAGAGAGGGAGGGATGGAGAGCGACACAAAGAGAGAGAGAGAGAGAGGTGACTTGGAGGAGATACACAGAATAAAGAGACGGAGTCTCTGACACAAGGAGAAGAGAGACGGAGAAGAAGAAGAAGAAAAAGAAGAAGAAGAAGAAAGAAGAAGAAGGAAGAAGAAGAGAGAGGAGGAGGAGGAGGAGAAGCATATCAAAAATTGGCACATCAAAAACGATGAACTACAATGAAAGAGAGTCGTAAAAGATTAAGTCATGCAATGATTAAAAAAAAAAAAAAAAAAAAAGAAAGCAGACATGCCCAACTCAGCAGCAAACAATTCCATACACGCCCCCCCCCCCCCCCCCCCCCCCCCCCCCCCCCCCCCCCTCTCAAACTTCAAGAACGACAAGAGCAGGAAGAAGGAGATCAACACAGGATGACAAAATGAGAGCGAGAGAGATAGAGAGAGAGAGGGGGGGAGAGACAGCCAGAGACACAGAGAGAGAGAGAGAGAGAGAGACAGAGAGAGAGAGGGAGAGAGAGACCCAAAATTTGCCACGTCACAAATGACAAAATACAATGAAAG
>JADBJO010000298.1:815000-820567 GCA_016801955.1 Conus betulinus
ACAGAAACAAATTAGAAAGAAAGAAACGAAGAAAAAAGAACAAAGGAAAAAAAATGTAAGAAAGACACATTGGAATAACAAAAAAAAAAAGGGGGGGGGGGGGGGGGGGGGGGAGGAGGTGTTACTGGGGGTAACGAAAGATACAGAGAAAGAAAAAAAAAGTAGAAAAGACAGAAACGAATGACAAAAAAGAACGAAAGAAATAGAAAAAAGAAAGCGGGAATGTAAGGCAAAAAAGAAAAAAAGAAAGAAAGCATGAAAGAAAGAAAGTAAAACGACTGAAAGAAAGATGTACAAAAAACTAGAAAGACTGAAGGTAAGGTTGAAGAAAAGATACGGAAAGACGCCCATAAAATGTAGAACAATACAGAAAATGGAGAAAATGAATTAACAACCAGTTAAAGATCGAACGAAAGAAAGAAAAAGACAGAGAAGATTAAAAAAAAAAAAAACGAAGAGAAAAGGTGGCAAGAAACAGAAACAACAAAGAAGGATGAGGAAAAAGAAACAAAGGAAAGTGAGAAAGCAACAAAGAGAAAAAGAAAGTGAGAAACAAGCACACTCAAAAAATGTAAAGAACGGAAGAGAGATAGAAGAAGGAAGAAAAGAAAAACAATGGGGGAAAAAGAAAAAAAAAGGAACATGGAAGAAAGAAAAATGATGACTAAAAGCTTTAACATAAAAAGAAGGAAAAGATGCAAATCTCTCTCTCTCTCTCTCTCTCTCTCTCTCTCTCTCTCTCTCTCTCTCTCTCTCTCTCTCTCTCTCTCTCTCTGCAGGTTTTATTGTGTCATTGTCTCAGCTGTCAAAACCGAGTGTGTGTTCTTATTTTTTTGCATCTTTTTTCTTCTTTTTATGTTAGAGCTTTTAGTCATCAATTTCTTTCTTCCATGTTCCTATTTTTTTTCTTTTTTTTTCCATTGTTTTTTTTTTCTTCCTTCTTTCTATCTCTCTTCCGTTCTTTACATTTTTTGAGTGTGCTTTGTTTCTCACTTTCTTTTTCTCTTTGTTGCTTTCTCACTTTCCTTTGTTTCTTTTTCCTCATCCTTCTTTGTTCTTCTGTTTCTGCCACCACCTTTTCTCTTCGTTTTTTTTTTTAAATCTTCTCCGTCTTTTTCTTTCTTTCTTTCGTTCGATCTTTAACTGGTTGTTAATTCATTTTCTCCATTTTCTGTATTGTTCTACATTTTATGGGCGTCTTTCCGTATCTTTTCTTCAACCTTACCTTCTGTCTTTCTAGTTTTTTTGTACATCTTTCTTTCAGTCGTTTTACTTTCTTTCTTTCATGCTTTTCTTTCTTTCTTTTCTTTTTTTTTTTTTTTTTTTTTTTTGCCTTATATTATATTCCCGCTTTCTTTTTTCTATTTCTTTCGTTCTTTTTGTCATTCGTTTCTGTCTTTCTACTTTTTTTTTTCTTTCTCTGTATCTTTCGTTCCCCCCAGCAACCCCCCAACCCCCCCCCACCCCCCACCCCCACCCCCCACCCCCACCCCCCCCCCCACCCCTGTGTGAGAGAGAGAGAGAGGAATCAACAATATATGATGAGAAGAAAAAGAGAGTCTCTCTCTCTCTCTCTCTCTCTCTCTCTCTCTCTCTCTCTCTCTCTCTCTCTCATTGTTTACTATTAAAAATGCTTAAATAGTGCTCTCCTCAGCAAGAGATCAAGCTCTAAGCGCTTTTATGCTCCACACAGTCCGTTTACGAACGGGCTGCCTACCTGGATAGTGCAGATGAAAGCGCTGCGCGCTGGCGCTTAATTCAGTTGTTTCCAGCAGCATTCAATCAGTCACTGATTCTTTTATTCAGTCTTTCGGTGCGCGCTATGTGCATTTGTGTCAACTATACCAACAGCGACAGTGGCCTCCTCCAAAACTGGTGATGGGATTATACTTGTGTGCAAGATGTCATGCGTGTGTCCCGACACGTCACGTCCGTTTTCTGCTCTCTCTCTTCTCTCTCTCTCTCTCTCTCTCTCTCTCCCTCTCTCTCTCTCTCAGTCTCACTCTCTCACTCTCTCACTCCACACACACACACACACACACACACACACACACACATACGAGCACGCGTGAGCACAACCACACACACACCCACACACGCACACAGACACACACGCGCGCGCACGCGTGCGCACACACACGCACGCACACAAGCACGCACACACACATACACACACACACGCGCGCGCGCGCGCGCGCACACACAGAGAAAGAGAGAGAGAAACAGAGACCGACAGACTAGCAGATAGACAGGCAGAGACAGACAGACAGACAGACCCAAAAACAAAACATAAAAGAAAAGAGATGGAAGCGATGTGTGAAGAGACAGGATATATAGCTACAAGGAATATACCAAATAGAGCATTGGAGAACTGGAACACAACACTGTTGTCGTGTATCAACTAATCCATACTAGGTGTCGTATTTGAGAGAGAGAGAGAGAAAGGGAAGGAGGGAGAGAGAGAGGGAGAAAGGAGAGAGAGAGGGAGAGAAGAGAGAGAGAGACTCATGACATTTTAATGTCAATAGCAGTACAGCCATCATGACATGAGGGCGTATTCACCCATGAAAAA
The DNA here is from genome assembly GCA_016801955.1 of Conus betulinus. Lineage (NCBI taxonomy): Eukaryota > Metazoa > Mollusca > Gastropoda > Neogastropoda > Conidae > Conus > Conus betulinus. Next base: position 817,573 of record JADBJO010000298.1, read on the forward strand.
GATCTAAGACATGTATAGCGACTAACTTCAACACAACTATAAACATTGTTTATATGTTAGATGATTCTGCTAACTGACAGTATGTGCTTGAGTGGGTGAATGGGGAATAAATAAATGCTTCTCAAAATGAACCTTCAGCAAGCTTATAGTCTCCAAAGCGGGAGACCATCTCCAATGGGGAGAAAGCTCACTACATATAACTCCTGGTCAGATACCGGTATTTCGAAACCTGATTGTTTCTCCTCAGTGACCGCGGAAAGTGGTAATTTGACTCCTCTGCCTTTCGGTTTTAAGAAGAATGCTATACCAGAAAAAGGCTGGTGTGCAATACCATAGTATGTTTGTTGAGTTTTCAAAAAAAACTAACTAAAGGTGCCACCTAAGAAGCAAAAGAAAATCATGAAAGAGCAAAACAAGCTACATTTTCTTGTGAAAAGTAGAAAATATAAAAAAGATAACCTCTTAAGACACAAGTGCTGAGGGCCAGTTCTTGGAATGAATCCGCAAGGGACTAAATTACAATGAAACAATAAATTCCAAGGATAAGTACCGAGCACCATTCCAGCAACTTACAGAGAGCAGCTAGGTGTTGCAATGACTGCAAGAAATATTGAATTATAAACAAAGCTTGCTCTTATGTCTCAGATTGTAGAATAGGGGGCTGACAGTATGTGCTTGAGTGGGTGAATGGGGAAATAAATAATGCTTCTCAAAATGAACCTTCAGCAAGCTTATAGTCTCCAAAGAGGGAGACCATCTCCAATGGGGAGAAAGCTCACTAACATATAACTCCTGGTCAGATACCGGTATTTCGAAACCTGATTGTTTCTCCTCAGTGACCGCGGAAAGTGGTAATTTGACTCCTCTGCCTTTTCGGTTTTAAGAAGAATGCTATACCAGAAAAAGGCTGGTGTGCAATACCATAGTATGTTTGTTGAGTTTTCAAAAAAACTAACTAAAGGTGCCACCTAAGAAGCAAAAGAAAATCATGAAAGAGCAAAAACAAGCTACATTTTCTTGTGAAAAGTAGAAAATATAAAAAGATAACCTCTTAAGACACAAGTGCTGAGGGCCAGTTCTTGGAATGAATCCGCAAGGGACTAAATTACAATGAAACAATAAATTCCAAGGATAGGCCCTCAGCACTTGTGTCTTAAGAGGTTATCTTTTTATATTTCTACTTTTCACAAGAAAAATGTAGCTTGTTTTGCTCTTCATGATTTTCTTTTGCTTCTTAGGTGGCACCTTTAGTTAGTTTTTTGAAAACTCAACAAACATACTATGGTATTGCACACCAGCCTTTTTTCTGGTATAGCATTCTTCTTAAAACCGAAAAGGCAGAGGAGTCAAATTACCACTTTCCGCGGTCATGAGGAGAAACAATCAGGTTTCGAAATACGGTATCTGACCAGGAGTTATATGTTAGTGAGCTTTCTCCCATTGGAGATGGTCTCCCCCTTTGGAGACTATAAGCTTGCTGAAGGTTCATTTTGAGAAGCATTTATTATTCCCCATTCACCCACTCAAGCACATACTGTCAGTTAGGCAGAATCATCTACCACTGCAGATATGAAGGCTTACCACCCCCCTATTTCTACAATCTGAGACATAAGAGCAAGCTTTGTTTATAATTCAATATTTCTGCAGTCTATTGCACACCAGCCTTTTTCTGGTATAGCATTCTTCTTAAAACCGAAAGGCAGAGGAGTCAAATTACCACTTTCCGCGGTCACTGAGAGGAGAAACAATCAGGTTTCGAAATACCGGTATCTGACCAGGAGTTATATGTTAGTGAGCTTTCTCCCCATTGGAGATGGTCTCCCTCTTTGGAGACTATAAGCTTGCTGAAGGTTCATTTTGAGAAGCATTTATTTATTCCCCATTCACCCACTCAAGCACATACTGTCAGTTAGGCAGAATCATCTACCACTGCAGATATGAAGGCTACCACCCCCCTATTTCTACAATCTGAGACATAAGAGCAAGCTTTGTTTATAATTCAATATTTCTTGCAGTCATTGCAACACACTAGCTGCTCTGTAAGTTGCTGGAACGGTGCTCGGTACTTATCCTTGGAATTTATTGTTTCATTGTAATTTAGTCCCTTGTGGATTCATTCCAACTGGCCCTCAGCACTTGTGTCTTAAGAGGTTATCTTTTTATATTTTCTACTTTTCACAAGAAAATGTAGCTTGTTTTGCTCTTTCATGATTTTCTTTTGCTTCTTAGGTGGCACCTTTAGTTAGTTTTTTGAAAACTCAACAAACATACTATGGTATTGCACACCAGCCTTTTTCTGGTATAGCATTCTTCTTAAAACCGAAAAGGCAGAGGAGTCAAATTACCACTTTCCGCGGTCACTGAGGAGAAAACAATCAGGTTTCGAAATACCGGTATCTGACCAGGAGTTATATGTTAGTGAGCTTTCTCCCCATTGGAGATGGTCTCCCTCTTTGGAGACTATAAGCTTGCTGAAGGTTCATTTTGAGAAGCATTTATTTATTCCCCCATTCACCCACTCAAGCACATACTGTCAGTTAGGCAGAATCATCTACCACTGCAGATATGAAGGCTTATCCCCCCCTATTTCTACAATCTGAGACATAAGAGCAAGCTTTGTTTATAATTCAATATTCTTGCAGTCATTGCAACACCTAGCTGCTCTGTAAGTTGCTGGAATGGTGCTCGGTACTTATCCTTGGAATTTATTGTTTCATTGTAATTTAGTCCCTTGCGGATTCATTCCAAGAACTGGCCCTCAGCACTTGTGTCTTAAGAGGTTATCTTTTTATATTTCTACTTTTCACAAGAAAATGTAGCTTGTTTTGCTCTTTCATGATTTTCTTTTGCTTCTTAGGTGGCACCTTTAGTTAGTTTTTTTTTGAAAACTCAACAAACATACTATGGTATTGCACACCAGCCTTTTTCTGGTATAGCATTCTTCTTAAAACCGAAAGGCAGAGGAGTCAAATTACCACTTTCGCGGTCACTGAGG
>JADBJO010000299.1:0-90000 GCA_016801955.1 Conus betulinus
AATGCCGATCAACCTCGAACCGGTTACGCAAATAGACAAGAACCGGGAGCACCACGATCGCGAGAAAATTTCAGTAAATAAGGTTAGAATGCTAGCCATCCGATAACCTCACACGTCAAGATATAAGCGGAAGCCACAGATAATGAGTACAGAGTGCAAACACAACAATCTTTACACAAAGGCAAAGTATAGGCGAGACAGAGCACAAGACTTATCTTGCTTGGGCGACAGGCCGAAGTTGAATGACGGACGGTACACAATCTTCGGCATCTTCCGTAATCGGAAGTAGGGTGGGCGTCACGTGACTATCTTATGACTGCATTTGCCACAAAACTTCGGCTGACAGAGCTGACTGACAGCCGAAGGATCACACAGAAATTACAGTCCAACAAAGGATCACACAGAAATTACAGTCCAATGCAGGATCACACAGAAATGACAGCCCAATGAAGGATCACACAGAAATGACAGCCCAATGAAGGATCACACAGAAATGACAGTCCAATGAAGGATCACACAGAAAGTACAGTCCAACGAAGGATCACACAGAAAGTACAGTCCAACAAAGAATCACACAGAAATTACAGTCCAACGAAGGATCACACAGAAATTACAGTCCAATGAAGGATCACAGAAATTACAGTCCAATGAAGGATCACACACCCTGCTGCCATCACCTGCATTCTCAGACATACTACAGTGTTAATTCTTTCTCTAATACTTTTAAGTTTAACACTTAAATTCCTCAAAACAGATTTATCTGTAGATATCAGTCCAATCAGTATGCGTTAAAGACTTCAGTATCAGTATGTTCATGAGGAATTTCAAAGTATAAACCTGGTGGCGCTCTCTACAGAGGAAGAAGGGGCAGGAAAGTCACTCAGGCTGGTTTTGGGACCATGCAATAACTGTCATCAGTGGAGAGTTTAGCAGCATGTCCAGCATGTTGGATCACAGTGGGCACCACAGAACATCATCAAAAGAACTCTGCACCAAATGCAACATATCTTCTAGAGAGCTGCCTGTTATCCACCCCATGGGACAGAACAAACCCGACCGTAGCTGTGTTTGGGAGAGTTGGAGTGAACAGTGTAGGAGTAGTCTCCCTTGGAGGTCATAGAATCAGATAACGCACACACACACAAACTAAAAACAAACAAGTATTCTCTTTAAGATCCACCTCCCTGTTTTTGAGCCATCTTGTGGACCAACAGACAATAAGACAAAGAGGACAGAAAACAATCCACAGGCCTGCAACACTTCGCATGAAAGCAATTGGTCCTGTTACTATCAACATCAAACCCCACTTGAACATTCCCGATCTTCTTGCCACCTCAGCAGCACGTACCTGGAAGTCGAGGTAATGGGGGTCGGCATGGGCGTGACAGGCCTGCAGTAGCTTCCAGATCTGCTGCGTCTCATCCAGGGTCACCTCCAGAAGGTCTCCCTCCATCATCAGCTCCTCCAGCTGGGCCCGTAATGTCTCTGACATCTCCATCACTGGCCACTCGTACCCACGACCGCCCAGGGAGCTCTTCCGCACTGGCTTGCGAGGGGAACCATCTAACAACACATCCCAAGGGACACTTTTTTTCTCTTTAACTGAAATGGTGGGTAATTTTGTTTACCTCTGTCTACTCTGGATTTTAGCCTTCACTCTTACGTTCCTCATAGTTGTGATTTCAACTTGCTTGTAGTCCTGACAGCGTCATGGTCAGCTGTGTGGATGTATATGTGGGTATGCGGGTGGGTGAGTGTGTGGGTTTGTGGGCAGATCTTCATGTTTTGTGCATACCATATGTATATTTATTCCATTTCATCCTCTCTCTAAACATCAATAAGTGGGAAAACGTTATTTATTTCACAACCACAAAGAACATGACTACAAAACAAAAGTAATTGTACACATACATATCACATCTACTGCCATAAACAATAACAATTCTGAGCAATATTCTGCAGTTAAGATCAGCAACAGCAAAGTATGCTACAATGTTGCTTGTAGCAGAACTCACTCGAGCCCATTTTGGAGACAGAGGAATAAGCATGCTCTGACGACATGCCCAGCGAAGTCATGACAGGTATGTCCACTTCAGCACCAATATCCTCCGCCAATGACTCCTCATCGTCGTCATGCCGTGATGATCCTGACCTTCCAAACGGTGACAAGGCATCCTCCTCCTCAAAGGGAGATGTGCAGCCGTTAGTGCCTATGCCATTACTTTGAGGATGACCAAATGCCGACTGTGTCACAGATGCTAGATGTCCTTGAAGATCTGGATTGGAAGCGGCCTTCCTCAGCTCTGCACTGATGATCTTTTCAGTCTTTTCCCTTGCAGCCTGAAATGTTAAAAGAAAAAGAACTGCCTTAAAGCTCAGTGAATGCAAGTCATAAATTTCTTTTCCTACACTTCTTCCCTTTTTTATCATTCATCATGCAAAAATTTCTTTTGACCAAACCTGTTAAAATGATTCATTTCTTCAAATTTTACCATGAAGGCTACATTAAACTATTTACATCTTATTGCACATACTGCTTCCCACTTTAAGAGAACGATGAATACCCAAATTTCAATTCACCTTAGAACATCCCAAATCATGTCAATGACACAAACTCCCTCCAGTCTGCCCCTCACATCCCTTCTCCTCCATTAAAACATGGATCATTTTTTGTAATATGTATATTTCTTTCTCTCAAGTTCTCATGAAAGGAAAAGGGAAACAATAAACCAGAGCTGGCAAACTGGCCAAATCATGCAAGAGTGAAACCTAGCACTGTACATGACACTGAAAAACGGAATTCATGGCTCCTAGATACAGTCCCTCCTGCCCAAACTTGCCCAAACTCTTTCACCCCCAGTCATTCCAAACACAAGCTACCTGCTCCTGTCGACGCTGCGACAGCACAGAGAGCGTGGCCAAAGCGTTGGAGAGTTCAGGGGTAGTCAGCATTTGCCGGCCCCGGTCCTGCCAGGCCATGGCTCGCTCCGTCAGACACTGCAGAGCCTCCCCCTCTGCCAGACGCACTGGCAGTTTCTGCAGCGACACCAGCAAGGACAGGATGTTTTCCAGACGAGGCCGACGGGACTGCAGGCAGATGGGACACAGGAACTTGAAGTCGCGTGACGTCTGGAAGAGAGGAGTCTGCTGGCCGGGCTTGGCCTTGGCAGCCGCCGATTTGGGAAGAGGGACGCAGGTGCCTGCCACACAAAACCAAGCTGGTGCGATTAAGTTCCCACAATACCACGACCATGCAAGAGTGATGTGGTTGTCGGCTATGCTATCTCTTAAACCTAAGCTACACAAACCATTTGAGCAACACGTCGGGGAAGAACCATTGAAGCCTCATGCATTACCCTAGTCCATGGAGAAACATACTGTCAGGTACACACTGTCAAAACTGATGAGATGATATTAAATAGAACATGCCATGTAAAGTACACAAGTGAATCCTCTCTATGCCATGAATAGTCCATACAGACAGTGTGGCTGACACAAGCTTTACTCTCCATTTTCTTTTCATTTTAACCACGTTGTTCTCATTTGCAGGCTGCCTCGCTGCCATTTTTCTTTCACAGGTCATAGACCCACAATGCACGCTTTCTAGGTGGAGAAAAAGGCTTCATCCATTTCCAAACAGTCAAGCTGTTAGTACTGGACAATTCAATACAACCAACCTCAACTGTATCAAATTTGTGATTATGAACATACACAATCTCTTTGCTGACGGGTTAAAATGCTCGTAAGGTTGAAACGGTTCACACTGCATCATTATTACTCCTTATGATAATGGATGAACAAGAGCCTTGCTACATGAATAATAAGCATGTTCCTAAACATGCTCAATCCAGTAAACATACAAGAGAGAAACCTTTTTTTCACTATACTGCTCTCTTTCATATCACCAATGTTCTTTGCCTGAAAAAGCTTTCATTCTCAAACCCAGTCGTTGGCCTCACCATGGAACAGTCCTTGCAGAGCTCACACTGCAGCATGAAGCCTGCCGCTGCCTTCCGACACACGCAGTACTGGTTGTTGCCCTCCCCACCATTGGCCTTCTCCATGTTGCGGGTCCTCAGGTCACGCATCATGTCCACCTCCCGGCCCTCCATCAGCTTGAAGGTCACCAACTGCAATGCAACCACCAGCAGAGGTCAACAAAGACACCAGTAAACAAAATGCCATCAGCGGTGGATGCAAGATCCAGCAAGTTTGGTAACGCACACAGACAGGACCAGAGATTATAGGCAGACATGCCCCTTCCCTAACTCCTTGCAAAACAACACACACACACAAAAAAAACCCTTTATGAATAACATGTGTTTGGTGGACACTTATAAAATATCAGAATAAACATTTTATCATGTTTCAGTCAAACTGAGGATATTCATGACAAAATGCTGCTAAGGTAATGTGGAATGAATGGGCCACGCAATGAAGCAAAGCAACAGTAATTACACACTGCTTAACCCCTTGACTGCCGCTATTTTGTATCAGTTTTGTACTTCTGTGTGCCGGAGCAAAATTTGACATTTTGTGGTAGGTTCACTAATTTGATCAGTGCTCATTTATTTGTGGAGATATCTCTTAGACTTTTGGCATGTTTTCTTCTTATACCCAGGGCTATAATATCTGCTAATAATATTTGATTTTGTTCATTCTGAGTATAATAAATAATCTTATAATTCAATGTTTTAAAAAAAATTATACTTTGCAAGCATGCAAAACCCCCCAGCAGCAAAACAAAAAACATACAAAACCCAGCAAAAAGTGGTTTCAGTGTTTATTGAACACCTGTGTAAATATTTGGTAGTGAATTTACAACCCACAATTGTTGTTTTACATGATAAATCCATGTATTTCTGGGGTACAGTACAATCCAGGTATCAAGGGACACAATTTTGTTTTCTTAGGTAGGTTCACTAATATGTCCACTGCTCTTTCAATTCTTGACATATGTATCTTAGATACTTGGGGAAATTTCTTGTTATATCCTTGGCTACAGCCAGATATCACAATAATTTGATTTTGTAATGAGCAGACCACAAATATATATAATGATGAATGTTTTGTTTGAAAAACAGACACTTTCAGAACATAAACAAAACTATAGCACTAAAACCACAAAAACTGGTGTTAGTATCCTTTGAACTTCAGGACAAACATCTGACAATGCATAAAATGTTTAGCAACTCATGTCATAGGGGACACTCCAGTCCTGGTAAAGCTCACCCTCTTCCCCTGCCACACATCCGCACACTGGACCCTTGCTGTTGTCTTGAACCCCCTCCCCTTCCTCGACTCCCCTCCTGACCTCTCATAAAAGGAGGGAGGGGCAGTCGACATAGACGGAATCGGCTCGTCACTCTCCGATTAGGCCCCACTTGCGCCGGTATCGCTCGGTTTGAAGTCAGGGATCAGCTTCGTCGTCAACACCAATCACCGATAGTAAAGGGTGGTGTTGATTGTGGTCGCTTTCTTCCTCCTCCGAATCGCTTCGTTCCACTTCTCTTAAGTCTTCATCATCGCTTTCACGGTCTCAGATAACTTCTTGAAGCACTTCAAGAGCATTAGATCGTTTGAAAATGGCACGCGCCTGAACAAACTGTCCTGCTCAACTCGCCATCTTGACCAAAAATGATTCAGCCGAACCTTGCCGAAGTGTTATCGCCCGAACGGACACGAGCCGGTCAGTCAGCGACCCATGAAAGGGAAGAAACTGTCCTTTTTAGGGTCCCTACAAGCGTTTTAAACCATTTTTTTTTTCTCCTTGCCTCCCTTCTTTAAATCGACAAATTTTGATGATGAAATTACCTCGAACGGCGTTCAATGTTAGGCACACAGCCTTCCAGAAACCACCCTCAAACGCCGTTCGTGCAAGGGCAGTCAACGGGTTAATGGAAAAACTTAATCATGTCGATCTGGACTGGGGGAGGGGTATTAACCCTCTTCAGTATGCACTTATCTGAGTTTAGTTACTCGGAAAACCATCAGCAAGGTAAGTACCTCCATAATTTGAACGTGGTTACCCATTAAAAAAATAATTTTAAAAAAAAAATTTAAAAGACAGGAAAGGAAATAATGAAATGAAAATAATTTCTAAAATTCCTACGAGTATATACGTTGCTATATCGTAAGTTTGAAGAATGTCACATGAGCCATTTACTCGGGAAAAAAAAAAAAAAATCTTTTTTTCAGAACTTTCTTCTGAATCGTGTTCATCATACCTGGAACCTCATCCCAGTCGAAATCTAGGTCACTCTAAGCTTCATTACCCAGTACTTTCACCAAGTCTTATGCCGTAAATCCTACAAAACACAGAATCTCCATCACTAAATCTCATTATAGAACGGCAGAAATCAAGGTTAGCCATGGTGAAAAACAGCATTTCGACCTCAAAAACTTAAAAAATTCGTAACTCGAGAACCATGGCACGCATCGACTCGCGTTTTTTTTGCAAACGGAAGTAAATGGCTACAGGAAGAAGGAAGTCACGTTCTCGCGAGACTTCCTTTTCTACGAGAAACATGGCAGCACCATTGTTGCTCAGTGTTTTACCGGGTGCTGGCAGGCGCTCAGCCTTTTGGCTGTGTGATTTCCGGTCAGGCGCTAGCAGGCACGCGCTTGTCAAGAGAGTTAAAACTGTAAGAATCTGATAGCCACAAAATCTGTTCAAACAAAGCAAATATACTGGTCACTATTTGCACCATTTTCACATCACGCATTACATGACACTAATTTTTTTCTCCCTGAATCAAAATGAGAATTTTTTTGTTTGTGCGTAATTACTCATCATGAGGGATGATTATGCATGTGAGCATGGTCCTGGTCAGTCTAATACTTACTTCATGACTTATGTATGTGGCCCACAACTAGCTTTAGAAGACTTGAAAACAAGTGATGACCACTTACTTCTTTGGTGCCCTCAGACACTGCACCCCACCTTTCCCCCTTTAACCTCCTCTCTCATCTGACCCCTCCCACTCCCCATCACTCCACTCTGCCACTGCAGTCCCTCCCCCCCTCCACTTATACCCTCACCCCTCCTCACACTTATTACACGCCTTAAACTTGGCTAGTCTTGACAAGTACTTTGCTTTGTCTTCTGTCCAAGGTCATTCTACAGGATACAGGAGAGGAAGGAAGGACATCCCAGAAGCAGGCAGACACAGTCCTGGTGGGACATTCTCACACATGAAGGACTGGACTGTGTAAAACACCTGTCCTCTGCGACACAGGGTGGGGGACAGATGAAGCAGACATAGCCCTGGTGGGACATTCTCACAACATAAAGGACTGGACTGTGTAAAACACCTGTCCTCTGTGACACAGGGTGGGGGACAGATGAAGCAGACATAGCCCTGGTGCGACAACATGAAGGACTGGACTGTGTAAAACACCTGTCCTCTGCGACACAGGGTGGGGCACAGATGAAGCAGACAGACATAGCCCTGGTGCGACAACATGAAGGACTGGACTGTGTAAAACACCTGTCCTCTGTGGCACAGGGTGGGGGGGACAGATGAAGCAGACAGACATAGCCCTGGTGCGACAACATGAAGGACTGGACTGTGTAAAACACCGGTCCTCTGTGACACAGGGTGAGGGGCACATGAAGCAGACATAGCCCTGGTGCGACAACATGAAGGACTGGACTGTGTAAAACACCTGTCCTCTGTGACACAGGGTGAGGGGCACATGAAGCAGACACAGCCCTGGTGCGACAACATGAAGGACTGGACTGTGTAAAACACCTGTCCTCTGTGACACAGGGTGGGGGACAGATGAAGCAGACATAGCCCTGGTGCGACAACATGAAGGACTGGACTGTGTAAAACACCTGTCCTCTGTGGCACAGGGTGGGGGACAGATGAGGCAGACAGACATAGCCCTGATGCGACAACATGAAGGACTGGGACTGTGTAAAACACCTGTCCTCTGTGACACAGGGTGAGGGGCACATGAAGCAGACATAGCCCTGGTGCGACAACATGAAGGACTGGACTGTGTAAAACACCTGTCCTCTGTGACACAGGGTGGGGGGGACCGAGGTCTGCAGATCCGTGACTGTGCAAGGATGGAATGAACCAGCAGCAAACCAACCAAAAAAAGCTTATTTGACCAGCTGTCCATCCCAGCAGACAGAGGTACAAAGCATCACTTACGATGGTGGCAGGGTCGCGCGTCTCCCCCTCTGACTTGACCTCCACAATGTGTTTGTTGTCGATGTCCTTGCCTCCTTTCTTCTTCTTGTTCTTCCCCGACATCTGCACCCCAATGTCTGCCCTTGGTGCCAACACCTGTGACAGGCATGTCAGTATGTCAATCAACTGTCTGCTTTTATTCCCTTTTTACTTGTCTTGGTTTTTTTTAAGCGCCTCTCATTTTCATTACCTGTGTTCCGTGTGTTGCAGGGATGCAAACAGGGAAAGGTCGGTCCCAAATCCTGAAAAAATGAATTGGAGCCATCCCACCAATCCTGAAATTTGGATTATGATCATCCCTTTCATCCCACTGATCCTGAAATTTATTATGATGGGCAATGTAATCCTGAAACTTTTCAGGCAATTTTATATCACAGATAGATAAACAGAAAGGTATACAGACATATAGGTACACAGAGTGAGAGAGAGGAAAGAGAGAGAGATCTAAACCAAGTACCAATACTAAAGAATTCTTAAAACACAAATAATAATCAGAGAGAGATACATGTCTCTGTGGACAAATGCATGCTCACATGCATTCATGTGTATGCCAGCAAAGATCTTAAAAGAGTGAACATGCATGTATATGTGTACCAGCATGCACGTACGTTATGTGTGTGCCAGCAAATCCTGAAAAATAAGAGAACTGCTCTCATTCACACTGCTGCAGCAAATGATCAAAGTCCATGAAATAGCCAATTTGTTCTTTTTAAGTTCAGAGACAAGACATCACAACTTAAAACCAAACACAATCCACGAAGCAACTGCTTCCTCTTCCCCTCTCTCCCCTTTGGTGGAAAATGGGTCACAGCATCTGTGATTGCCTTGACCAACCCCACCCCCCCACCAGTCAAGCAGTCACCTCCTACACCTCTCCCTCTTTCCCCATTTCTCACTAACTGGGTCATGGCATCCCCCCATCACCTTGACTCCCCCACCTCCCTCCCTCCCTGCAACTCCTCCCCACCTCTCCTTTCCACCATGACCCTGTCCCACACCCACCTCCAGCAGTGTGTGGGTGGAGTTCTTCTTCAGGAAGGTGCGCGCTGTCCTCTCCCGCCAGGACTTTGCGGCAGCCACCTGGGACTCCAGCTGAGGCAGCTGGTCCAGCCTCACAGGGATGGAGCGTCCCTCGTTGACCAGGCCCTCCAGGACGTCCAGGTAGGGGTAGGACTCGCTGGTCTGTGGCACCAAGGTTGGTCATACACTTAGCATGGTCAGAGGGAGTTTTCACACCAAGCCAGACAAACAGACACATTCACATGAATGTACTTGTACACAATTTCTTCTTTTCAAGTGAACTTCTCTATTCCTGGGATCCTGTCGGGACACTCGTCTGATACCATTCTGTCCACTTGAGCGCAGCACATCTACATTTGAAAATGACAATGAAAGAAACAAAAAGTTTTGAGAGATGTCACACTTACAGATCTGTTAATTCTTTCACAACCACTTCCCTCTCACAAAAGTTCTTTCTTACTGTATGAACTGACTCCATTCAAGAGTTCTCTATCTCCCTTCCAAAGATTTTTCTAAAAGAGTAGAACTGTGAAAAGCGCATGCTTATGTTACTTCTATACGACAGTCAGCATCCATACCCCTTCCTTAGGGAAAGGGGAAATGTATTTATACTTTGATGTCCTATGTGACCACAAAGACAACGAACAGGAAACCCATTCACGGCAATTAGATGCAAGTGTGTCCAATGGAAACAGTGGTCATGACCTGTTCATTACCATACCATCCCCATGACTTCAGTGGCCAGACAGTGGCAAAAGTATATCAAGTACTTCCTGTTAAAATTTACCTTGACAAATGAAGGGAGAGAACAGTTTCACATCTTATGTACCCAAAGAGTAAAGTGTGTTTCACTAATCTGATCCTTTGAAACAGTTGTACTCTTCTACTGATGACCCCAACACCTACTGATGACCTGACAAAGTAAAGACTGCATCCCAGACCGCCATCTGATAATCCAATTGTCCACAGTGTCAGAAACACTCATCTGAACGGTTAACATATGAAACCATCTGTCCACTCTTTGTGATCACAAGACTCTTATTTCCTTCACTGCAAAACTCACCTGAACACCCTCCACCTGGCTATCCAGTCGTTGGCCTTTCGCACAGCCTCTTGCAGAGCAGACACGTTTGGCAAACTGGCATTGATGTTCTTGGACTCGTTGATGATGGCTTCCAATGTGCTTTTCAAATGGCGTGGTCTGCACAAGAACATAAGCTGGGATATATGCCTGTTTTACATTCAACTGGTGAGTTCTGCACAAGAACATAAGCTGGATATAATGCCTGTTTTACATATGTACCCAATGACTGACCATTGTGGTCACTGACTAGGTACACATCCAGTATCCCCCCCACAGGGATGCCATGCGACCTAAGTAACCACCATTCTCCAAATTTTCCAGGGCTTTAAACCAATTCTCTACTTTCTCCAGGATGGAAAACAACAGCAGTTCTCAGTTTTCCTTTTCTTTGCCACCTCAGAAAACCTAGGTGCTCAAAAAGATATTCATGAGCCTGAAAAACAGCACCTCAAGAGCAAAAAGCCTGTGCAACTTTTTCCCAGCCTGAACTGAACAGCACATTTTTGGCTGGGCCTGAACAGGCAATTTCCAGATGTGTATAGTTTTGGCATGTGCCTGAAAAGGGCAGCCTTCCATCCATAAACCTCACACCCACTCCCCACTTCCTGATCATCTCACACATTGCCACCCATGTTCCAAGGAAGTGCAGATCCACCCCTACAGTCACCATGGCTTTCTAAGCTGTTCCTATCAATCCATCAGTATCTGGACTGATGAGTGATCAACTAACATGCCAGGGCACACCTATCCCTGTCACTCATAGTCACGCTCAAAATGAGTCAAAAAAATTGCCTTTTGTATTTTAGACCTAAATCAGCCATCTGACAAAAGGTCACCACCTTCACAACAGCAACTGTCCTGGAGCTTTTTGCTTTACCTGTCAATCACAATCACTTACTTGGCCTGAAGGCAGATTCGAGCCTTCTCCTCCCAGCGCTCTGCCATTGTCAACATGTCTCGCAGCTGGGCCATGGCGTTCTGCAGAGCTGGGTGGGGGACAAGGGACACACCTGAGTCGATGAGTTTTACGCATGACGTCAAGCGTCACAGCGTTGGGGTCTTTCAACGTGCAGTACATTTCATCCAACCAGTGGGCTTGGGCCAAAACCTGTTGCAACAATACCAAAAATTTACTACTAAAAAAAACTACCTTCCAATGTATCTAAACTACAAGTTACTCAAAGCCATACAAAATTTCCCACTTGCTACAGAAACACAAGCTTGCCAGATAAAACTAAACTTACTGAAAAGCTAACAAGCAGACTAAATAAACGTTTCTTTATGTACAGTTGCAATGAAAGAAGCCTTCATGATGAGAACTTAAGGAAATAAATCTTGGAGAAAAAATCTCTATTAATGCAAGAAGTCATGGGATCTACCTGCACAATTGTTTCCCCATCTTAAAATTTTCAATTGTAACTAATGGCAAACCACAAAGAAAACGCAGACAAACAAGTCACAAGACAGACCATAGCATTCAACGGCAGTTATTCAGCTCTGCCAGGCTAACGTTTCTGTGGCTAATGCAGTAATAAGACAGTCACGTGACGCCCACCCTACTTGGAAGAAGCTGGTGTTCGCGTCCTCTACCTCATTTCAGCGAGGCCTGCGCGCAAGGTAACCCCGAGAAACTTATCTGAGCTTAGTTACACCGAAAACCGTCGGCAAGGTAAGTAACTCCGTAATTTGAACATGGTTACCCAATTAAAAAATTAATTTAAAAGAGAGGAAAGGAAATAATGAAATGAAAATAATTTTAAAAATTCCTACGAAATATATATGTTGCTATATCGTAAGTTTGAAGAATGTCACATGAGCCATTTACTCGGGAAATAAAAAAAAAAATCTTCTTCAGAACTTCTTCCGAATTGTTGTTCATCATACCTGGAACTTCCCAGTCAAGATCTAGGTTCCCCCCCCAGCCCAGCGATCTTGGCCAAAACTTGTCGCCCCCTGAGACCCTCAAGTCCTTGTGGGAGAGCCAGGCAACTTTGGCCAGGGGTGCACAGGCCGTTCCTTCTCCGGTCATTGAGTTCCTCTCTGCCCCCAACGCGGTCCCAGTAGGACCCTTCCTCAAGGACCCGCGCCAGAGCCAACATGCCTTCTCAGTGTTTTCAGCCCATCCAGTCACCCAGAAACATGACCATTTCCCCCGCTGACTGCCGGCTTACCCCTAACCTGCTCCCACCTACCTCCGCCGCCACCATTTCTATCAAGGACCTGGCGGAGTAAGACAGGATAGCATGAACAGGAATCGTGCATATCACCCAGGGCATGCCTTCTTAGACATGCTCCTGCAACTTGCGGAGGAGCTCTGGTCACCGGAGGACGGCATTGTCTCGGTGTCCTCAGACGTGGACGAGTCCGAGTCACACCACAAGACAGACCCTGCCCCTTTGGCAACCCCCTGATGCGCTTTCTCATTAACAAGATCGAGCATCACCTTTCGGCTGCGGCGGACAGCGCAGCCAGGAGTCACTACAACTGCTTACTGGCCATCAGAGATGCTGTCTTGTTACAGTCCCATCTCTCCCCGCCCTCAAGGCAGCCGTGCGATGCATTCTGGGTCGGAACAGTCGCTATTTGGTGACTATTTGCCTACCCCTAAAAATGAATTTCAGTAGCACTGATTTCAAATTTCAGTAGCACGGACTCAAAATCAGTAGCATTCATTTTTTTCTTTTGAAACAGTTTGTGGAAAAAGTTGGTCAGGGTGTCATAATCAGCTCAACCTATGCATAGAATAAGACAAAACTTTACCACCATGTTTTAATTACAGAGAAATGCACTGTCACAAACTTTGCTTTTGAATCGTCAGAGTCCAATTTCACAATGAAGGGAAATTTGCTACTGTATTTGTCCAGGAACTTCTGTGACGGCTGACGCTTTGTTGATGCAGGTTTATTGCATCACCATCCATTCGCACATGTGTGCGAGCGTGCGTGCGTGTGTGCGTGTGTGTGTTTTGCACTATGCAACATACATCAGGCATGGGAATTCTCCTCTTGGCACATCCATTCACTTTCGCTTTGTATTAGACGCCATGTTTCTCAAAACTTCAATTACTTGCAATATCCGGTTTAGTACTTTCGCTTTCAAAAGTATTGTTTGCTTGAATAACTGAGTTTAACATCCCTGTATAGCAGAAGCCGCTGGAGACATCTATTCATCTGCTTGATGAAGACAGGGCTGTACGTCCCTTTTACCATTCGGTGTTTTGCTTCTGCTTTCAAAAGCATTGTCTGCTTCAACTCTCGATCGTTCCAAGTAAATTTTGTTGAAAAATATTTTTACCGTAACGAAAAATAAATTTCCGTGATTGCCATAGCTACTTCGTTTTTTTGTTAATTGCCATAGAAAATACGGAAGTTTCGTAGGGGTAGGCATGTATGCCTTTGTCTACGCTTTCTTGGTGGTTTGCCATTAATTACATTTCAAATTTGTTTAGATTTCCGCCTGCAGTCGCCTCACCTTGCAACTGGATCTTCCCCATTTTAGTTTCATCATAAAGTGACGTGGCATAGCACAGACATCAAAATCACATCATGCAATGCCAAATGTATAGCACTTGACAGCTATGAACCAGACTGACACAGGATGAGGATAACCTTCACTGGCACCTTAAAACATTCCAGCATTGGGTTGAATTAGTTAAAACTACAAAGAAAATGGGTGAAAGACGGCAGAATTATCTCTCTTTGACAAATCTCTTACTGTCTTTCACACACTTCTTATTCTTTTCTCCATTCCCACATTTCCCTCCACACCTCTCTCCCCACTCATGCACAGGGCAGCGTTTCATCAGCCCATTCTCATGCCCCACTCATGCACAGGGCAGCGTTTCATCAGCCCATTCTCATGTCCCACTCATGCACAGGGCAGCGTTTCATCGCCCATTCTCATGCCCCACTCATGCACAGGGCAGCGTTTCATCGCCCCATTCTCATGCCCCACTCATGCACAGGGCAGCGTTTCATCAGCCATTCTCATGTCCCACTCATGCACACAGGGCAGCGTTTCATCAGCCCATTCTCATGTCCCACTCATGCACAGGGCAGTGTTTCATCGCCCCATTCTCATGCCCCACTCATGCACAGGGCAGCATTTCATCGCCCCATTCTCATGCCCCCACTCATGCACAGGGCAGTGTTTCATCGCCCCATTCTCATGTCCCACTCATGCACAGGGCAGCGTTTCATCGCCCCATTCTCATGCCCCCACTCATGCACAGGGCAGCGTTTCATCGCCCCATTCTCATGCCCCCACTCATGCACAGGGCAGTGTTTTCATCGCCCCATTCTCATGTCCCACTCATGCACAGGGCAGCATTTCATCGCCCCATTCTCATGCCCCCACTCATGCACAGGGCAGTGTTTCATCGCCCCATTCTCATGCCGACCTCTTTCAGGCGTGGGATCTCCGGCAGGTCCACATCCAGGGTGACCCCGATGTCAATCAGCTTCTCCAGCTGCCTGGAGTCAGGGACACTGGCGGTCAGGGCTTCCTGGGCCTCCTCCTGGAAGGCCACCACCTTCTCCACCAGGTCCTGAGAGACAACATCAACATCCTGGATCCAAGATCAGGTTATTTTACTGGTATGCATCACTACTCACACACTTTACACACAAACAGGAGTTTCCCCTTCCAGTGTCATGAGCAATGAAATTATACATTTTTGTCATGTATATTTTTGTTACACTGCTATGATAACATTGCGCAACTCGGTACAGCTTAATAAAAAAAACTATCCACTTCCTTACTTTCACATGTGATGCTGGTTTTCTACATTTGTACAAAAAACACACACACAACACCTTCATCAGGGGTTGGGGGGGGGGGGGGGGGGGGGGGGGGGGGGGACAACTTAAAGAAACATTTCTACTACCTTTCTTTGATCAAAAAGATAACCTGACTGATTCACAACATACATTAATGTAGTTGACTGAAGATAACTGACTGCTTCACAACACACATTAATGTAGCTGACTGAAGATAACTGACTGCTTCATAACACACATTAATGTAGCTGACTGAAGATAACTGACTGCTTCACAACACACATTAATGTAGCTGACTGAAGATAACTGACTGCTTCACAACACACATTAATGTAGCTGACTGAAGATAACTGACTGCTTCACAACACACATTAATGTAGCTGACTGAAGATAACTGACTGCTTCACAACACACAGTAATGTGGCTGGCTGAAGATAACTGACTGCTTCACAGCA
Organism: Conus betulinus; assembly: GCA_016801955.1. Taxonomy (NCBI): domain Eukaryota; kingdom Metazoa; phylum Mollusca; class Gastropoda; order Neogastropoda; family Conidae; genus Conus; species Conus betulinus. The sequence continues at coordinate 15,542 of JADBJO010000299.1, forward strand.
TACAGTAATGTGGCTGACTGAAGATAACTGACTGCTTCACAGCATACAGTAATGTAGCTGACTGAAGATAACTGACTGCTTCTCAACATACATTAATGTAGCTGACTGAAGGTAACTGACTGCTTCACAACATATCTGATTGAAGATAACTGACTGCTTCACAACATATCTGATTGAAGATACTGACTGCTTCACAACATACATTAATGTAGCAGACTGAAGGCAACCTGACTGCTTCACAACATGCATTAACCCGCAGAGTGCCTGTAAGCCCTCAGCTGACATAACCACACATGATGGGAAAGACCATTTATTCTCATCATTGACCGGATGACCAGCCAGCGCTTTGTCTCACTTGCAAAGATGGCGTCGCAACCTTCAACGAGCGTAGCGACCAAATCAACGTACTTACACAGCTGAGCAGTCTCTGCTAATCATTTTTGACAAATAATCTTTTATTCAACGACTCACTCGAGCATGGTGAGATGATGATAGTGAGGAATTGCCGACCATATTCGTCAGTTATTGAGTCGTGCTGTGCGATCTCAGAGTGTGTTCAGCTGACTGGTTACCAGCATCGAACAAGCTAGCCCTAGTGTGTACTCTGCACTGTGTGTGAGTGACCAGTGACCTGTTAGTCAGCGTGAGAGGGGAGCACAGCCTGCTCGCAGCGTGACACGGGGCAGCAGGAAAGGTAGGGGAAGAGGAGGAGTGAAAGAGAGGGTTGAAGTCCATAATGGGGTGGTGGGGGGGGGGGGGGGGGGGGGGGGGGGGGGCATGGTCCTGGACTGACCTGTCTGCATGAAGTGTGAGCGTCTTGATTGACTTCTAGACTGTTTTACTTTCATTTACAGGTGTAGTGTGACAATACAAACTTTATTTTCAACTTTTTTGCTTGTGTTCTTGTTTGGATGTGAAGCTGTAGTGGTAAATACATATGTTTTTGATCGTGCAAAAAAATCTATCCAAATCTAAATGCCTAAATATTTTTTTACTATCAAAATCAAAACAAAAGAAGCCCAGATTCAAAATCTCCATTCAATTTCCTTCAAAAATTATATATATATTTAATTTCTATATCTTTTGCAGTTTCTGAGCCAGAATATTTTTGTTAATTATTACCTCCAAATATGGGGAGTTTGTGTTATACTCCCTGTTTGGCTAAGTATATAATTTCTATATCTTTTGCAGTTTCTGAGCTAGAATATTTTTGTTAATTATTACCTCCAAATATGGGGAGTTTGTGTTATACTCCCTGTTTGGCTAAGTATACTTACCATGTCAGACCATAGCATTAAACGGCTGTCAGTCAGCTCTGTCAGGCCGAAGTTTTGTGGCCAATGCAGTCATAAGATAGTCACGTGACACCCACCCTACTTCCGCCTACGGAAGATGCCGAAGTTCGTGTACTGTACGTCATTCATTGAGGCCTGCACGCAAGGCAAACCCCCAGGGAACCTTGGCGCTAGAGGGGAAGGTAGGGCGGGCATTAGAGTCTGACATGGTAAGTATACTTAGCCAAACAGGGAGTATAACACAAACTCCCCATTTTGGCGTCGTATACTATACCATGTCAGACCATAGTAGAATTTAAAGGAATAGGAGGAGGGCCGAGCGCCCTAATGGTTCCTGGGGTAGACCGATATGGCTGCATTGGACGCCACAAATGAAATCCCTTTAGAACCATCAGCCCTGGTCATGCGGATGTCCCTTAAATAAAAGTTTATGAAAGGGTTCTCCGAACGCCAGTAGGCTGCCCTCCAGGAGATGGGCACACGGGGACAGAGTACTGGAACGCTGAGGAAGTGGCCAGCGCTCTGACCTCATGGGCTCAGGGTGAAAGGGCTGGGAGGTCTTTGTACGCCTGGGCATAGGCAGATCTGATAGTATTGGATAGCCACCTAGAGATAGTGCCCGCCGATATGTCCTTCTTGTTGTTGGGGTTGATGGAGATAAGAAGGCGTCTCTGCGAGGAACGCCTGGGGCGGGAACGCTCCCAGTAGTATCTGAGGCACCTAGAGGGGCACAGGTCCATGTCCCCACCCCGCTCGCTGCCTAAGACATCCGCTAGAGAGCGGATCAGAATGGAAGGAGAGGCCGTGCCCGGTTCCTGGTTCTTCGCTAAGAACTCAGGTAGGAACTTAAGTGAGACCGAGCCGTCTCTGTGAAAGGCGATGTCCCGAGGGGTCCCCACTGAGGGCATGAATCTCACTTCGCGCCTTCTGGCTGAGGCCAGGGAGAGAAGGAAGGTGGTCTTGAGGAGAGGAGGTCAAAGGGAATGGAGCGGAGGGGCTCGAAAGGGGGTTTTCTGAGGGTGCCTAATACCAGAAAGAGGTCCCACATGGGGGCGCGCCTAGGGGACTGAGCTTCCCGTAGGGCAACCCCCCGAGATAGTTCTCCGAGGAGAAAGTCATTGTCGAAAGATGGGCCGCCGAGCTGGCGGATGGTGGTGCATACGGCCGATCGGTAGCCCCGAATGGAACTAGCCGAGAGTTTTAAAGAGGACGAAAGGTGGGATAGGAAATTGCCTAACTGGATGTTGGAGGGGTGTAGGTAAGGGACCGAGTTAGCCGTGCACCACGTGACCCATCTCTCCCATCTGTAATTGTAGAGGGACTCTGTGCTGGACCTACGTGAGGCCGAGGCCAAGTCTCGTAGTCTCTGCGATGCTCCCGCTTCTGTCAGGGTATCTAGGACAGACCGGGGTCTGTCGGCGGGGGCGGCGGGGGACCGGTGGTCGCAATTTGGCTGGCATAGAAGCCAAGCGTGTAGGCGAAGCATCTGGGGATTGGAGTGAGGGAGGCCCGAGCGAGGTTGTCTGAGCAAGTCCCACCGAGGGGCTAGCTGGAGAGGGGGAACGTGAGTTAGGGACCTGAGGTCCGGGAACCACGACTGTGTGCAGAAGGGTCCCTGACCGGCTGAGAGTGTCTGCCAGGATGTTGCGTGTCCCCGCTATGTGTCTCGCACGGAGGGTGGTTCCCCGTGCGTGGCACCAGCGAAGGAGGGCCTCTGTCCGTAGAGAGAGGCCGATGGAGTGAGCCCCCCCCCCCCCCCTGTTGATGTAATGGGCTACCGACGTGTTGTCCATGAGGAGGAGAACCAGTCGGTGCGAGATTAGATGTTGGAAGTGGAGGAGGGCCAGCCTGACCGCTTCCAATTCTAATATGTTGATGTGGAGGCGAGCCATCTGTGCGTCCCACATCCCCGAGGCATGACTGTCCCCCAAGTGGGCCCCCCAGCCCGAGTTGGAGGCGTCCGTGTATAGTTCGAGGGACTGAGTTGGGAGTGAGATCGGAATGCCGGTGATCAGGGTGGACGGATTGAGCCATTCGTCCGTGGCGCCCGAGAACCAGGGGCCGAGGGGAATGGTCAGGTCCCAGCGGTCCGAGGTCTGGGACCAACGACGACGGAACTCCCTCTGCAGCTGGCGTTTGGGGACCCGACCCAGCGGAATGAGGGCAGAAAGGGACTCCATCATCCCTAAGACGGAGGACAGAGTTCTGGCCGAGGTGTGCGATGCTCCTCGGAGGCGCGAGATGAGGTCCACAATCGGGGGACCTCTCTGGGGTCGGGGCGACCTTCATGGTAATCGTGTCAAAACTCATGCCCAGGAAAGAGAACCTCTGACTGGGAATGAGTTGGCACTTGAGGGGGTTGGTTACAAACCCCAAGGTGGAACAAAGGCTGAGGAGGCGAGTGGTGTGGGCTTGGCACTGAGCCTGGGAGGAGGCTAGGACAAGCCAGTCGTCGAGGGTAAACAGGAGGCGAATGTCCTCCTGCCTGGCCAGGGCGGCCATCTCCTTGACAACCTTCGTGAAGAGGAAGGGTGCCAGGGAGAGGCCAAAGGGGAGAGCTTTGAACTGGAACACCCGAGCTTGCCAGACGAACCGGAGGTAACGTCTGTGCGCCGGGTGAATAAGGATCTGGAAATACGCATCTTTCAGATCTATGGAGGTAGCCCAATCTAGGTGGTGGATGGAGTCTCTCTGATCTGGGAGGGCGTGTCCATCTTGAACTTGGTATGTTTGAGGAACTTGTTGAGGGGAACGGAGGAGGAGAGCGCATGAGGGGAGGGCGACCGTGAGCCCACGGTAGGCGAAACCCGTCCTGAAGAAACGACACTACCCAGGGGCTGAGGCCCATACGTCACCACTGGCGGTCGTGCCGGGAGAGGTTGCCCGCCAGGGGAGCCGATGGTCCCGGGGGGAAGGGGGAAGAGTGGGGGCCGGTGTCTTGCTGGCAGGTTGTGCCCAGCTCCATGCCCACTACGGGAGTGTCCTCCAGTCACCGGCGGGGCCGAGCTTGCTGGCCGAACCGAAAATTCTGGCGAGGTTTCGGTTTAGGCCTCTGCGAGTTAAGTGGGCGCTTGGCCGGCCCGGCGGTGTGAGATGGGGCTTGTCGGGGATACGGAGTGGGCCTGTTGGCCCTGGGGTAAGACCGAAAGGGGGGCCTGGAAGGGCGTGGCTGAGGCCGGGGGGCAAAGGACGCCGCCTGCTTGCGTTCCTCGAGCGAGAGAGACATAGCCGAGGTGGAGTACTCGCCAAAGAGCGAGTGATCCTGGCCCGGGACACATCGTAGGGATGCCCTGAGTGCCGGGGAGAATGAGGAGCGTGCAAGCACCGCGTCTCTAGCCACTAGCAGACAATTAAAATGGGCTTGTTGCTGCGCTGCTGTCCGCCGCAGCCGACAAGTGATGCGATATCCTGTTAACTAGGTGTCGCATGAAGGGATCGCTGAATAAGCAAGGTTCGTCCTGGTGTGGTTTGGAGTTTGTATCCGAAGGCACTGGGACGGCGCCGTCATCCCCAGGCCAGAGTACCTCCGCCCTCTGCAAGAGCATGCTAAGGTAGGCATGCCCTGCAGTGGTGTGTAAGATGCCCATCCGGGCTACTCGTCCCAGTCCTTTAACGCTTTAAAGGAGATAGTGGCCGAAGTAGGGGGGCCCGGTTGGGTATCAGGGGACAATCCGATTGGGAGATGGCCCACTCCCTGGTAGCCGGATTGTCGCAAAAGAGAGTAGTAACTGGGTGCTTCCTGCAGGTCCCAAGTAGGGCGCCGAAGGGGGCCGCATTGGGTGCCGGGGGAAGGTCTTGACCTGGCGTGGGGATGGCGTCTGCACCCCTGGCGCGTTTCGCCGGACTCTCCCACAGCGAAGTGAGGGACTGAGGTGCGACAATCCTGAGTCTGGAGAGTTGGGCTGGGGGCGGCCCAACGATCTCAGGGAAGGCCAAGATATCGGCAGAGGGAGGGGCGGCGTCCCTCGACACCAAGTCCGGTCGAAACCGTTCAATGGTGTGGATATCATAAAGCGATGAGAAGAGGTCCTCATCGTTGTCCTCCTCAGGCTGTGGGGAGTCTAGTTCCTGAGAAGGGAGGTCTTCCTCAGGGGGCATCTGCGCGGGTGCGCGAGGGTCCCGCCCTGGTAGGGTGGTGGCGGGGGGGTGGAGGGCGGGACCCTCATGGCTCTATGCTCGGCAGACGGGTTAGGGTGGGAGAGCCCAGACTGCCGATCGGACAGCGCCCGAGGTGGGAGACCCAGGTCGACCAAGTCTGCGAGGTTGGGTGCCACAATCGACCAAATAGTTGTTTCAGGTTGGTGTGTGTATTGAGCCACTGGTCCCTCTCAGGGGCATAGAGCCACTGGTCCCCGGGGAGATAAGCGGGCTGTGGCGGCCCAGAGTACTGTGCAGGGACTCGCCGGGGACCGGGGTAACCTGGAGCAGCAGGGGGGGAATAGTAATCGACCATGGTATGTGTGTTCCCCCCCCCCCCCCCCCCGGGAGCGTGCCGGGCCCCAGAGGAACAGGGCAGGTTACCCGTGGTCCCGCTGGTAGATCCTCCCCCCGGAGGAACGGGACCGAGGACGTTGCCCAAGTGGGGGGCCGAGTAGGTCGGACCCCCAACGTCCTGAACCCCTAGGGGAACCTGCGACGGGCGAGCGGGGTTGGTCGGCCGTCTTTGTGTATGTTCACAACCGGTAAATGCACTCGGTGTTCCCATACGCCCAGAGTTATGGACATATGCATGGTCGTGCCAAGACGTGGCCATAACACTGCATCCGGAGATAACGGGACGCTCCTCGTGCAGGGGTGTTGGCTGCACCTGTGCACGGAGGGGGGGAGAGCGTCGTGAGACGGCGAGGCCAGATGGGGGGAAGAAGTGGACCCGCACGTCTCATAAATGTGAGTGACGGGTGGGGGTTCCAGCCCAAGGCCGTCACCCGTGCCTGTCCGCGGCCCGGCAAAGGTCCCCGGGGGCTGGGGGTCGCGTGACTCGGCATAGTAAGTGGATGTCTGACTATGTGCAGGAAAGCTAGAAGGCAGGGTGGCTGGGGGAGAAGCGGAATCCCGCTCGGATGTTTTGGCTAGAGGGGGTCCCTTAAAGGGGGGCCTTGCCCTTAGATTTCCTTGGCAGGTCGAACGAAAGGCACTTAGGAATCGCAGCCGGTTGCCTTTTAGCTTTCGAACGCAACGGTCGTGTGTCCGTCGGTTGGGTAGAGGAGGGAGATTCCCGCGTCCCCTCCGCGGGAGGGTCGTCTCCGTCTACCGCGGCCGTCCGTTCTCCCAAGGAGAGAACGGTTCGCTCGGGGTTGGAACCAACTCGTGGGTCCTTCGGGAATGTGAGCGAATCCTGAACGTCAGAGTTGTTGCGGGAGACACGACGGTCGATCGAGGAGGATAACCAGGTCAATCGATCGACCGTGCGCACACAATAAAATATAAAAGTAAACAACGCACGCAATGGAATAAAAAGGTAAACAAGTCCGTACAGGGACACAAAGCGCAGCAGAAATGAGCGAAACTGTGCATGAGAAGCGACCGTGGCGTGGGCCCAAAGTGCTGAGTAACGCCACGTGTAAATACAATGACGACGGTCGATCGCGATCGTTAAGGAATGAAGGCGAGCGCGAGAATTTGTGACAAATGAATGAAAGGGGGCAAACCAAATGAAGGAAGCAAATTCTGGACGAAAAAAAAAAACACGTAAAATACCGTGGGTTAGAAGATGGTGCACAAGAGGGGGAGACCGGCGCAAAACAAGATGGCGACGAGACTGGCTCACGATCGTCACACAGGAGGTTGTGGAATCGTGGTATAAATGACGGCGAGGGAAGAAAACGGAATTTAGTGGCGAATGGGCAGAAGGCGACTGAAAAGGCAAGGCCGATGGATAAAGGAGGCACCGAACCAGCGATGAACGCGGCGATGGATAATGCCAATCAATCTGAACCGGTTATGCGGAATGCAAGAACCGGGAGCACACAATCGCGAGAATAATTCCGAAAATAAAGGTTAGAATGCTAGCCCACCGATAACCTCACACGTCAAGATTACTCTGAGGGATAAGCACAAGCCACAAATAAATGAGTTCAGAATGCGAACACAGCAATCTTTACACAAAGGCAAAGTATAGGCGAGACAAAGCACAAGACTTATCTTGCTTGGGTGACAGGCCGAAGAAGAATGACGTACAGTACACGAACTTCGGCATCTTCCGTAGGCGGAAGTAGGGTGGGCGTCACGTAACTATCTTATGACTGCATTGGCCACAAAACTTCGGCCTGACAGAGCTGACTGACAGCCGTTTAATGCTATGGTCTGACATGGTATAGTATACGACGCCAAACATTAGATTTCCCTGGCACTGGGAAAGCCTTTGTAATATTTTCTGGCAGTGAACTGGTTAATGTAGCTGACTGAAGATAACTGACTGCTTCTCAACGTGCATTATTGTAGCTGACTGAAGGTAACCTGACTGCTTCACGACATGCATTAATGTGGCTGACTGAAGGGTAACCTGACTGCTTCACGACATGCATTAATGTGGCTGACTGAAGGTAACCTGACTGCTTCACGACATGCATTAATGTGGCTGACTGAAGGTAACCTGACTGCTTCACGACATGCATTAATGTGGCTGACTGAAGTAACCTGACTGCTTCACGACATGCATTAATGTGGCTGACTGAAGGTAACCTGACTGCTTCACGACATGCATTAATGTGGCTGATTGAAGGTAACCTGACTGCTTCACGACATGCATTAATGTGGCTGACTGAAGGTAACCTGACTGCTTCACGACATGCATTAATGTGGCTGATTGAAGGTAACCTGACTGCTTCACGACATGCATTAATGTGGCTGATTGAAGGTAACCTGACTGCTTCACAACATGCATTAATGTAGCTGACTGAAGATAACACATCGGTTTGAAACTCTCTCTTTCATGCAGCGGATGTTTTCTTAGCACAGTTCAGTCCATCGATCATATCAATACACCAGAACAGCCAAACCTGTACTAATATGCTGTCTTTTCAACTCAAACAGTACTGCAGTACTACTGGTTAGTACTATCAGCAGTATAATTGATATTTCTATTTATCCCTGTATAAGCAATTTGCTTATTACTCGTCTCTGTGCATGTATGTATGTGAGAGAGAGAGAGAGTGTGTGGTGTGTGTGTGTGTGCGTGCATGTGAGTGCACTGTATGTGCATGATGTATGTGTGTATTAGACGGACAGCAAGAGAGATGCTGACCTGCCAGATTCTATATTCCGTAACATCATTTTTCTTTACAATTTCCATTATCATCCATTCCATACCTTCAGAAGGGGCGTCTCAGGAATGCGGCAGGGCAGTGTCACGACCTGATCATAAAAGCAGTTCAGCTCCTCCAAGGTAAGCCTCACTGCATGCTTTCCCTCTGAAAACCTGACGATTCCTGCCGCAAAAATCACACAGCCATTACCACACTACGCCAACTGAAGTAGGGAAAAAAAACTGTTTTTTTTTTTTTTTTTTTTTCAGCCATACGGTCTAGAAATGTACCCTTTCGATGACTGTTCAAACATTCATAAAACTGGCATACAGACCTTATGAAAGACTTGACAAAAAAAACCTCTAAAACCACTTTTTACACAAAACTTGTGTCTCCAAAAAACATTCCATGTCTCAATAAAGCTAGTGGCTGAAATCCTCGTACACATGTCTATGAAATCAGACAGGAGTAATCAATGACTTTGAACCTGAACATTTACATGACTTGTACACTTACAAAAAATGCAAGAACACATGTGAACATATGCACACAAGCATACGCCCATACACACACAAACATACACACACATACGCAAATACAAGCACATCCTTGCCTACACAGTTTTCATCACTGAAAGAAGCTATATCAAAACATGTGGAATATGATAATGGCAGGTTAGTTTGCAAGAATATGATGGTAAATATACTATGGGAACACCTTAGTCACTCAAGGTCACTTACTCTCTCCCTCCCCTTTCTCTCTCTCATCTGGTCTAGCTGGTTCCCTCCTCCATCCACACCCTCCCACCATGTTACCTGGTGCGGACTTTTTTGCTGACCAGCTGACAGGCGACACTGGCACATTTCTCTGCCTCTGTGATAGCACCAGCCAGAGTGCTCTTCAGGTCAGACACAGGGAACTTCTTCTCCTCCGCCTCCTGCAGGAGGTCCTGCAGCTCACACAGTTCTGACACACACACACACACACACACACACACACACACACACACACACACACACACACACACACACGCACGAGACATGCACACACACACGCACATGCACGCACGCATGCATGCACGCACACACACACACACAAACACATGCAGCACACACACACACACACCACGAGGCTGTAAATGCCAACATAAAGCAAAGTCTTTTTCTGCATGTCCACCTTTCAAAAATGGATTAGTTCTAATGCCATTACTTACAAATCATCACTGAACACTCTGACAGAGGACAGGCTTCTTCGCCTGCAGTAACCAAGTAGACTTACAAAGTACAGTATTTATATCAGCATTGTTTTCCTCATGATCTGACAGCATATGCTCTTCATCCACAAAGAGCACACAAACTGGTTTTCATTAGGGACCACCATCACGCTTCTTATCATGGGAGTCTCGGGCTTTGCTGGTTGTAGCCGCCGCATTCATAACAATGATAACATATTTCAACTCAAAAAAAAAAAAATTTCTTTCTTCACACACAATCATGTTCTCAAAAAGACCAAGGACTTGTGTTTTGAACTGAAAATCCACTTTCCTGTTGAAGACAGAGTCCACCTTCCCTGTACACAATCTTCTACTCTACAGGACATGTTTTACCACCTCCAGCCATGGCATGTTGAAAAAAAACACCACTCAAACTACTCTTTTCAGTCTTCAGTATATGGACATTTGCTCTGACTAAAAAAACAAACAAAAAGAAATCTTCAAATATGAAGTTAAACTCAGTCACAAATAGATTCATCATTTACCTCTACAGACAACATCACATAACACCTAGCAAACAATTATATCACCGACCAATTAGATCAGACATTACCTGACAGAAGCATGACATAAGGGATTTTCATCAGTATCTCACTCATTCACCCCCCCCCCCCCCCCACCACCATCACACATGCATGCAGGCACATAATTAATTATAAAAGCCCAGGCCTCTTTACCCCAATTCCATGTACCTGTAATATCTCAGACAAAAACCTGTAATTTGAAAAAAAAACAACAACAACAAAAAAAAAACATTACCTTCATAATCGCAATACTTTTGCAACTTTGGATGATTTAGAAGAACTGGTTGTTGGCGCATAAAACCACTTCAATACCAATCAAGGTTCCTACAGACTCCCAAGAACAAAATTCAAGGAGTTTTCAAGGAGTGGGTTTTTTTTTTTTTCAAGGCAACAATACTAGCACAAAAATTGAAAAAAGAAATGGCAGTTTGATTTTTCTGTGTTAAGGCTGATGAAAAAGATATTTTAAAACTTTTTTTTTTCTGTACATACTCTCACGATCCTAGTTCATGAGATAAAAAGCCAGCTATAAACGTCATAGTTGGGGGATGGTCTGGCCCATGCTCACAGCCATTTGCTTTGTCAGAACACTATTCAGTTCAGTGTTTTATTGACTTTATTCCGATTGTTTTTCCATTCACTATGACGTCACCACCAAGCACTTTACGTACTCGACCTTGCCGTACATTTACCACAGATCAAGTGCTGGGAATATTGAATAGACAGTTGGTTGTTCCTAATACAGATGAAGAAGACCCAGACAGTCACGAGTAAAGAACGATAGTGAGGGCTTGACGAATTATTCCAACGTGAGCGTTGGACCGTTGCCAACTTGTTATGAGAGGCTGATAAGACGCCCACTTACTACCCTACCGCGTGTGCCCCAGTGTTTTTTGCGTTGAGCCAGCCAGCACTGACTGACTGTTCACTAACTCTATGTGAGGGAGCCAACTAAGACTTTAGGCAACGAACTTCACACACACGCTGTGGGCCGACTCTTGCTGGTCGTCGAGGTTGAAGGGGGCGTGGCCAACTGACACGTGAGAGGCGAGTATCACAGACGTCTTTCGAGTGGGTGTACAGCTGATTATATAGATCAACTGAATGACAAGGGTTCAGAGACCAACAGGCACATGAATGACTTTGTGTTCAAAAAAAAAATATATATATACTGTTGAGAGTGAAAGGGACGTGTGTGTGTGTGTGTGTGTGTGTGTGTGTGTGTGTGTGTGTGTGTGTGTGTTCCCTTTTTCTTTCTTACATGTGTACCAGTTAGGCATAAGAATGTGTGTGTGTGTGTGTGTGTGTGTGTGTGTGTGTGTGTGTGTGTGTGTGTGTGTGTGTGTGTGTGTGTGTGTGTGTGTGTGTGTGTGTGTTCCCTGCTATTGGAGTAGTTGTATTTGTGGCTGTTTCATGCACTTTTCTGTTGGAAATACCATACTTTCTGGTCTTCAGTTGTGAGTGGAGTATTTTTTTTCCTCCATTGTTGAGAGTTTGTTGGCATTCTTTCTTTATTTTTTTACGCGCTTAGAAGAAACATAACATTCTTTTTTTTATTTTGCATTTTTTTTTGCACTTGAAATCACTAAAAAAATTGAAATTGTTGTTGACTTACCATTACTAACATGTTATGATATAATAAAAGTACAGTGTATCTCCTCCATTTTACAAAAAATAGCATGAGAAATTGGTGTTTAGTTCCAGAGATATCCGCGTTTCACATATGCTGGTGTACAATAAGAGCTTTTTTGGAAAATGGCTGGCGATGGCCGGTGAAAGGGTTAACAAACCCAGACTCTTTGTGTTAAATGCCAAAACACTAAAATCAGCAAAAAATATGTCCATTTGTAAGAGAACATCCAGACTATGCATGGTGTGCAACAGATTGGTTGGAGGAAAAAAAAGAAAAAAATAATTAGTAAAAAAGGAAAAAAAAAATATATATATATGGTCGCGCATGGTAAATACCAAGGGAGATAATTTGTTACTTCATCAAATTAATGAAGTTACAAATTACCTGCCTTGGTAAATTACAGACGGCAATCCAGGATCGTGACAATATTTGTAAAAATTTGTTTTTACAATTTTTTTTATAAGCCTCAACTCAGAAAAATCAAACTGCCATTTCTTTTTGCCACATTAAAAAATTTGGGAGCTGATGGTTTGATTTTCAAAGGTTTTCAAGGAGGTTTGGTCAACAGAATCACATTTTACGGATTTTCAAAGGTTTTCAAGATCTTGAAATTTGCTGTGTCAAAATTCAAGGAGTTTCAAGGAGCGGTACGAACCCTGGCCGTCTCTGACATGGTAGGAGACACAAGGCACACTGGGAAATGTCTTTTTTACCGCTTTTGACCGAAACAATAGCAGACAAAACTTTTGCGTTTAACATTTTTCTTTCTTTGATTATTTTCCTGTCATTTCTTCTTTTTGATGGGGATGAGGGGGGGGGGGGGGGCGCGGGCGGGCGTAATTCCCGTAGTTTCATTTTTTTCCCCATAAAAATTACAGCAAAATTGTAAGAGTAAACAGGTCTAAAAGCCAGACTGCAGTATACTATAACCACTAACACACAACATCCCACTGAAGACTACAGATGTGTCCAGACAGGCAGTGTGGCCATCCCCAGGTGCACCCTCAGTCTCCCTACACTACAGAGGACAGCAGGTGAGACTGGTGGAGGGGGGAGGCCCAGGACTACCTGTCCAGGTGTATTGCTGTCACACACCAATGACTCAAGCACCTCCGACTGAACAACCCACAAGTTGCTGGTGACAGTCAGGACCACCAGACACCGGCAGACACCGACTGAACCCAGAGGTGGATCTAAGGAGTGTGTGGTCACAATGCAGGGGTCAAGTTCATAACTAAGATGAGGCAGGACAAATGATAACAGCTACACACTGTATATATACAGTCTTTACTGTTTGTACACACTTACACAAAGCAGCAAAGAAGTTGGGGATAGGGAGGGGAAAAAAACTATGTGGATTAAATATCACCATGAAGTAGACAAGTTATGTAATTACACTATAAATTTTGTTGAATTTTGTTATGATGTATCTCTGCACCAGTCTTTTGTTTTCTGCTATTCACACCAACGCCCGGTCATCATCTTTTGTCATTATCAATCAATCATGCATGTTCCATTATAAATCCCACAGAAACACCCTGCTTTCCAAAACTTCACTTTCCTCTTCCTTGTTCTTGAAACCACTAAAAATCTCTACATACAAGCTTACATCAAAGACATCAGTCCCCAGTTCCAGCATCCACTCACCAAGTTTATCATCCCCAGTTGCATCTAGCGCCCTGCGAACATTGCTGCTCCATTTGTCAAAGGATTCAGCACGCATCTTCAGGCGATGCAGCATAGAAGGCAGCTCGTCCAAGGTGTAACGGTAGCGTAGACAGTGGCGGATGGCAGGGCAGTGACACAGTTCTTCCACATGGTGCAGACACACAAGGCGATCTGAAGCAACAGGCCGAAAGCACATGTGCCGTCATCCATTGGATTCACAACAGCAGAGGATACCACCAGTTCAAATGCATATGCACACATATTCAAGCTTTCTTTTTCTGACCGTAATCAATATGGACTAAATGAAAATGTGTGAACAGTTATCTTTGAATAAAACAATCACAGCCAATTTCAGAGCTAGAAGGTCTCAAAGGAAAAAACAATTCTGAGCTGCCAAAAGAAACAAAGTGTACAATTTTGTCATCTTAAGCACTGCATTCTAAAATTACCACATAGCATTTGTATGTGGTACCACAAATCAGACTCAACTGCACTTTCAAACGCACTTCGTTTCCCACACAGCAAAATGACAGACTAAGAAGACAGAAACCTCCCTAGTTATTTTGAAGTTTTGACCAACAAAAAAAAAAAAAAAATATATATATATATATAAAATGCCAACAAAAAAATCAATAAGGCAGTAAACTGCAATCATCTTCAGGGATTTTTTTCTTCAACTTTTTCTTCTTCTCTCTACTAAACTTGGCCATTTTTTCTTCTTTTTAAATAAGTCCACAGTCTAAAGATCCATTTCCTCTTGGTCCATTTTAACCTGATGCTAAGTCTGTTGAGAGTGTGTGTTTTTGTTGTTGTTGTTGTTGTTTTTGGGGGGGAAGAGGGGGGGGGGGTGTTTGCTTAACATTTCTACACAAAATGTAGCAGCATAGACGGGTCAAAGAAACTGTTGCATGTTTCATCAGTAAGCTTAGCACTTGGCACCTCTGCCACTTTCAAAGATGCTCTGCAATTCGCACTGATCACCTTGAATATTTCGGAGAAAAGATGGTCAGCTCTATAACTATACTTACAGTCTGGCTAGATATACTGAAAATTTCAAACCAAGTCATGCTATACCCAGTTTGCCCACTTGGCTTTCAGGGCCAACAAGTTGAGACAACGACCATACCTACAATTCCCGATAATTCATACTTCTGTGTTAGACTCTTGTGGACCATAGCAATAGCAGTGGGAAGAATGCAGACTGAAAGACAGCCCCAAACGAGAGACTCTTGTGGCCATAGCAATAGCAGTGGGGAAGACTGGAGAGTGAAAGACGGCCCCAAAAGAGAGACTCTCGTGGACCATAGCAATAGCAGTGGGGAAGAAAGAGTGGACCAGGGAGCTGTCTGGCCTGGGCAGGTGGGCTTTTATGAGGGTCTTAGTATGGCATCAGCCATCCAAGTAGGCCAAATACTACTACTTTTAATCACGCCATCAACCTGTGAAATATGGTGCAGCATCTCACACCCTCATGCCCTATCCATCCCCCCATCCCCCGCCTCTTCTCTCTTTTTTTTACTATTATGCATATGGTTTACACAGGCATGTGTTGCGTTCCTACATGAACACTGCGAACACAATGTCCACACACCTGGGTCACATTTCAAAACAAAGTGAACAAATAAATCAAGGTGAAGACTACACAACACAGACTTACTTGGAGAGCAAGGACAAGTGACTGAAGACAAAAAGCAGGTGGTTTTACACACACTACACTGCCGCTCGTCATCCGGTAGCAGTTCAAACGCCTCCCGCTCTGCTTCCACAGTACCCTACAAAGGGACACAGTCATCTTCCTAAATTAACTCTCCACTCGAGTAAGAGGAGGAGGTAAATACAGTCATGATTCACAAAACTAAAATGCATAAATAGAAATTCAGTGTCATGATTGAACCACAAATATACACACACACACGCACACACACACACACACACACACACACACACATGCAAACGCGCACACACACACACACATGCAAACACACACACACACACACACACACAAACACACACAATCACATGCAAAAACACACACACACATGTGCACACACGCACACATGCACACACACACACACACACACATGATGGCAAACACACACACACATATGTGCACACACGCACACATGCACACACACACACATGATCTGATGGAATCACTATCAACCTAATAAGAACGAACTAAACATCCATATCACATCAACAATCTGCTCTGTGTTTAATTTCCCTTTTCTTGTGGCATCAATAAAATATGTCCCCTGCTCTCCTCTGTACCCCCTCCTTCCCTACCACTCCCCTTCCCAATTTACAGAAGTAACATTTACAAATTTGTGTGTTCTTTTTTTAAATACTCCCTGCTTGTTTCCTGGAATGCTTTTCACTTAACTTTTTTTTTATTCCAACTCAAAAACATAGGTCAAGACAGAATAAAACAAGTGTATTACAGCCTGTTCACATGCCCTGAAAGAGACTAAGCAATGACACATTTCAGAATCATGAAGTATGTAGAAAAATTGCATCATGCACATATTCATAACTGATCTAATATACTCAACCACAGAGGATTCTTTTTTACTCACCCTATCGAGAAGTTTTTTGCGCAACTTTTTCTCTGTATCCACAATGTATCCCATATCCCTGTGAGTGGCGGCAGCTAAGGAGAGCTCCAGGCTGTCAGGGTCTGCTGCCATCTTACAGATCAGCTCTTCATGTGAGAACACACACTGACGGCGCAGTGCTCGGTAATGTTCTATGCATGATCGACCCAGAGGTAGCTGGAAAACAATGGAACAAATCGATCAATGGTTCACACAAGTGAGATGAGGAAAATCCTAAACATGTCAACTTAAAAAAATCTGATCAAGTGAATAGCAAATCATCGACCATCTAGCAACTCATTTGCCAGTCTTAAACACAAAATGCACAAAGTTCCCAAAGTTATTCTAATTTTCAGTGTGGCTAGAATGCAGTTTCCACACACACACACACACACATACTATTGCCAAGAAAAACCATAATCATTTTCTCAGTTCAATATAAAAATCAACAGATGCTGAAACAAAACATGTATGTTTTTATATCTAAGACTACTCATACTTCAATGCAGTAATTGAAAGGAAACAGAGGGTGAGAGTCTGAAAAGGGTGGACACTACTCACCCAGTCAGCAGGGCAAAAGTTGACAGCTTCAGCAAAGTTGTAGCCATTGTTAAAGCCAGCATGGTAAGCACGTGGAAAAGTCACAATAAACTCCCCTGCATGCTGGTCTGTGCGGTAAATCTGGCACACACAAATTTCTGGTATGCAGGTCTTCATAATCATGGCATTATTTTTCTGGGTACGTGGGCACATCTACATATAAGCATTCAGTCAAGCAGACATGCCTACCCCAAAATCTTATTATCAGGAACAGATGTTATAAAAATCCAGAACTAACTGAAAATTTCAAAAATTTTCAGGAACACTCAACCTTCCTTTTGTGGACACATCCGAGTGTGTAGAGGTTCACACACACATATTCACACACAAGTCACACACACACACACACACTGTAACAATTCTGAGAGACAGAGAGCGGGTCGGGTGGAGTAGACCAATTCACACACCTTTTTCTGCTGCAATGTGTATTAGGGTGACACACACATGACCCCCTCTCACTGTACTGTTTATGGAAGGTTTGCTGATGGTGATCTTGTTAATTTCGCAGCTGTTGCTGGGGTCTATTTTGAGTATCTTCATCATCTGTCTCGCACACTCGCTTTGTAGTCTTGATGCTAGCCATGTTTGATGGTCAAGCGCACTTTTTCTGAACCTCGGCTCCGTTCGGTATGTTTCGTCAACGGATATGGCTGTGTCAGCATGCGCACAGTGCTTCAATTCAAGCATCCTAACCATCATCGGTTTGTCCCACTGTGAAAAATTGTCCGCTCATTTGATTTCGTTTTCATTTTTTTTTTTTTCTTTTTTTTTTTTCCCGGAACACGTGATCCCAGACCGTAACGTCTGAACAAACCTCGATTTTGATGTTTTTCCGTAATAAATACGGCTATTCCTTGATGGTAGGCATGTCTGGGACTCAAGTAAGTGATCCCTAAGTGAGCAAGGATATCACTGCAAAAAAAAAAAAAAAAATGCCTGTTCACGATCAAAGTCTTGATTAACCTGGAAAGAGTGATTATATTTACAGACTTGACTTTCATTTAACCATAACTACTATATCGTTCATATTTATTAATTTCATCAAGGCCAGAACAGACATTAAAAGACATAGCTTGTTATTGCATTGCACAATGCCAGGCATTCAAAGAAACTATACTTACATAATTCTTGTATCTTTACACATTTCTTTTATATCAGTTTAATAAGGAATATATATACAACAGATCATTGTCTCAGCCATAACCGATCACTGTCTCAGCCACATCAAAAACGTGCAAACAGTAATGCTGGAAGCCACTATGCTTTTGTGACGCAACACAAACCTCTCTCTCTTAAATGTACTTTTATACACATCTGTGTTAAACCGACATACTGTGTTAATTGCTATATTTGGAATCATTATGTTCAGGAATCCCATAGAGTATGCCTCTGTGGATGGAATTTTTAACTAGAAATCAGTTTACAGAGCAAAATCATCTTTTTTTTTTTTTAACATGCGAGTTATTACAAAATGGAGGATTCCAGAGCTGATGAACTTCAAGTACCGTAAATTATTACAAAATGCAGGATTCCAGAATCAATGAACTTCAAAAGTACCATAAATTTAGGTGTCAAACAAAGTGCACAATGTTCCAATAAATTCAAGAAATGTCAGTCACATGCACATCAATCAAAGTGAATGACACATATACCAAATCTGGGGCTGACCATCTTGCTGAGTGAACAATGACAAACCAACAAAGTAAACTGACTATAATATGATGTGACGATTTCTTTGGACTTAAATCAGGAAAGTATCATAGTTTATTTAAATATGTGTTGCATATTTTGCTGTGATTCTTGAGATTCTATGGTAACAAAGACTAAGAAGTGGCAGACTTGATTCACATGTTCAATCAGCTTTTGTCAAACCGGATGTTCCGGAATATCTGATGTTTCGGTACATCTTTCACATCCATAGTCTACAACATGGCAAATAATTATTCGATATGACAATTAAATGAACTAAAAAAGCATGCGATTTTCATGGAAGACTATTCATAGATGAAAGTGTGTAAAACTCCCCCACCTTCCCACAAGCGGCCTCTCAAATGAAGGTACACGATTGGATGCTTGATCACGCCGTCACTTCACAAGCAAGGAAACTGTCAGTTTTTCAACTTCCAGGGCCTAAGTACCATTTGTATATTCAGCTTTGATATGAGTTCATTAGATTTAACATTATATAAATGTGATGCAAACAGGCCTTGATATTGATGATCAGCGCTTTTACTTCACACAAAAAGCTTCTTTGCCAGCCATTTTGCACATTCTGCTGAAAGAAAATTTCATTTCATAATTCTGAACTCCAGTTGCCTAAAAAAAAAAATGAAAATGTACTGTATGTTTAGGTCTTTTGAATATTGAACAGAAACATGACCCTAACACTTAATTGCTTATATGAGTTATTCGAACACGGTACGCAGTACGCATTTGACTCTTTTGTCAAGGTACGCAGTACACATTCGACTCTTTTGTCAATTAGAAAATGTCCAGTTTTGGTTCTTCACTGAGCAGAAGTGCTGAAGTCCACTCCTTCATATTCTTCTTTGTTCTAATTATAAATTGGGAATTTCCAGTCTCCTAAATACTTACCATCTAATGAGTGCTTTTTGTTTGTTACAATCCAAAATGGTTCCATGTGGCCATTTTTTTTTTTCAAATGTCAATACCTCAGGAACTATGTCAGAGACAACACTAATTTCATCTAGTTTTTTTGTCTGTTTTGAGCATATCTATCAAATAAGAACAACACTAACAGGCAAACCTGAAATAATTTCTGCCGCGGCAATCCATGGTTAGCTCCCTTAGTCCATCCCCAGTTGACAAAGAGGATGTCAATGTGAATTCCGAAAAAGTGAAAAGCTACAACTAGTTCAAAGGCAAATGAAACAAACTGCAGCGTTACCGAAACACGACGAAAAAGCAGAAAGAGCACACAAAACAAAGTGTGAAGTAACGCACTTTAATGAACGACACAAAACAAGACAAGAAATTTTCGGCAATAAGCCTTCCTCAGCGACAAGACAATGAAAACAGTACAGACATTAACATGCACAATACTCCCCTTGTGAAGCCAAAGGGGAGTCACCACTTTGGCTTCACAAGGGGAGTATTGTGCATGTTAATGTCTGTACTGTTTTCATTGTCTTGCTGCTGAGGAAGGCTTATTGCCGAAAATTTCTTGTCTTTTGTGTCGTTCATTAAAGTGCGTTACTTCACACTTTGTTTTGTGTGCTCTTTCTGCTTTTTCGTCGTACAACTAGTTCAATTTCTTGAATGTAGCTCATCACAGAACGTTCAAAGAAAGAAAACTGTGAAAAGCTACAACTGGTTCAATTTCTTGAGTCTATTTCATCACAGAACATTCAAACAAAGAAACTGTCTTCAAGATAACTGTCCTTAAGATAACTGTCCTTTACACAACTCTTTATCCATCCATTCAAAGAGCAGCAACAATACGGTTTTCAGCATTTTTTACACACAGATATGCATAATCGAGGCACAAAGGACTCATGCATAACTGTCCCTCGCCAAACAACCCAGCCCCACCCCCCCCCCACCCCACCCCCCTTCCCCACTGTCTCCCAACTCACAGGAACGTTGTTTTCGATGAGGACATTGGGGTTCATGATGGTGGTGAGCTGGTGCAGCAGGTCAGGTGACTGCTCAAACAGCTCAGGGGCAGCCTGACGCATCACCTCCTCAAACTGATCCGCAGAATCCCCTGGGCAGCCGTACCATGTCTTGGGTTCACCCCTGCATGCACAACACAAGCACCCTTTGTTATTGCCTTTGTTATTGTTATTGCACTCACACTTATCCTTTTTGTGTGTACTAACCTGTATATTACCACAAACACACACACACATACACATACACACACACACACACAGTGTACTTGTAAACCAAAGTGCTGAAGTGGGATTGTCTGGGCTTTCCTCTTAAGCAGCCAACAGCTGTAACAGAAATTTATGGGTAACACATCTCAAAACAGAGCAAAACAAAAACAAAAAAAAATCTTAATTCTTTTGTTGTTGATACATGCTGAGTATGGGACACCTTTATCTTGGGCAGTCCACTTCCGTTTCCTCCACAACATTCTCATTTTCCCAAGGTCCTTTGCTATGTTCTTACTGTCCATCGTCTTTTTCATTTTCCCTTGGGATTCAGGTTCAGTGTGTCATGCAATGTCTTTTTTGAAAATCTGCACTGGGTGTATTTAATCTTCTTCCACAATCACAGTTGTGAAGGCATCCTCCTCTGGTCTCTGACCGGTCCTGCACCAAAGTTCTTCACTTGTTCTCTAACACGGAATGCTGCTGTGTGACCTGTGTCAGTTTACATGGCCTTGGTCTTCTTTGTGGTTGTTTCCAAAGAAAGACACAACATCATTGTCTGAATGTTCATGATGCTCAATAGCGAGTACAGGGATTCAAAGATTTTCTATACAGGGAAGTTCAACAATGTCCACACTGTTCAAAATGCACAACCATGTGAAGACACGCAAGTGCACATGCAAACCTACACACACACACACACACACACACACATACACCAAAGACAAATAATTATAACCAAAAACAAGACTAAAAATTCATCCAATTTCTCAAAAGTTATCCTGAGATTAGGATAAGTTCCCTTAGAATAAAACAACAAAAAAAGTCCTGTACTAGTGATATTTCATGTTCTCAAAGTGATATCACTTTCCACTTTTCCTCCACACCCACACCTAACATGAAAATCAAGACAATGTCAAGCTCTCAGGCATCAACAATTTCATGAAGAATTACTGGAAGGGCCTAGTGATGGTCTCACTTCACAGGGGAAACAACTCGCTCTGACTCAGCAACTGAACAGTTAACAAAGGTGGGATGCTTCCCAGAAATAACATCCGAAAAGAGCCACCACTGACCACACACGGCTTCACAGCAAAGCCAGGTACTTTCTGCAGCAAACCGTCATTTAATAATTCTTTGCTGACACTGGGAATGCAACAGAAGAGGTCTGGATGTGACCGTATGTAGTAAACTCAGGGTGAGCTGCACCAGATTACAACTGGTGAAAGAGCTCAGACAAAAAAGAAGGGGGGAAAAAAAGACAAAGAATCTAGATTTTGCGGCAGCTTACCAGTGCATGTAGTTGATGGAGTAGCTCCAGTGGTCCTCGATATGCCAGCAAAAGCTGGAGAAACACATGCCCACATAGCACCAGGGGACCTGAAACACAGCACACCACACCACTTCTACACCCATATTCTGCTGTCAACAAGTCTCACACCAATTCAAAACAATGACCAAGATTTTTCCATACAAAAGTACAAAGTAAAATAGTTTTACAAGCGTTCATTTACATGCCGGGGTTCTAGGGCATGGTGTCCAATACCTTTTTTTTTTTTCGCATTTTCATTAATTCAAAATAAAATCACTGAGAATTCTGACCATGCTTGCTTCTTTACTATTAGTGGGTGCAGTTTTTTTGTATGACCTTCTACTGAATTATTCCAGCTGTAGTTCTGCAGATCCAATAAAAATTTCATGTGCTTTACATTTTCTGAACTGTCTGTCGAGTACTCCATCGGTAATGTTCCGTAAACATATTATGCCTTTCAGCAATGACATACTATTATTTTTACCTTAAAAAAAGAAAACAAACAAAAATGTGTGTACACGGACTAAGGTATTTGTCATATATGCTTTTTTTTTGCTGCCAAACCAATGCAATACTGTTCTCTGCACAAAGACATATCCTATAATACTTTTCTCTGCAAGTGAAAGGTTAACACCACAAAAGAATAAAATACTCCCTTATTCAAAAACACATGCAGAAAAAGCATGTACAATTCAATTCATGTTACTCATAGCCAAGCCGACTGCAAAGGGCCTTGTCAGGATTGTCACCTCATTAATGTCAACTCTCCACATGTAAAAAAACACCAACAAAAGTAAACAATCAATACAACTCCTATAACGGGTCTTCTTTAAAAAAAAAAAAAAAAAAAAAAAAAAAAGCTTGAATTGCTTTAAAATCTTTCTGCCATAAAGTTTTACATGAAAAATGTTCACCTATTTCTTTTACATGAAAAATGTTCACCTATTTCAGGAACCCCAAAAATCACTTCAGGTGAGACATCTCTGAACAAGGTTTTCATCGAGTTTTGCTGAAAATGTTTATGTTTGACATTACGCAAGTCCCAACACTCTTGACAAACATGTCTTTTAGTGAGTGGTTCATCATAGGGAACGCATTACAGAGATTCTCCACTTTTCACAACATAAGAGTGGGAGTAAAGAAGTAGCCAGCATGGAATCAGCCACCAGTGATACCCACTAAACACTCCATGGTTTGGACAGATTTGCAAGAGTTTGTTATCCATCTGCATGTTCCAGTCCTCTTGCCACAGATCTCTCCACATGTCTGATTTGTACCATTCTGGGCAAGTTGATTAATCATACTGTTGCCCTCAACGCCAACATCAACGAGAACCCAAGTCGTATGCAGAGGCTGGGAAACCATACTTCTTCAACCATCCACTAAAACTCTGTCTCAACTATTGTTCGAACCTCTTTTCAGAAACTCAAAATCTGCTTGTAACTGTGTTTTTGACCCAAATTCCTGAATACAAAGAATTACAGACAACCTAATGTCCATTCCACACACATGAATTGGTATTCTTCCTTCCCCATGTGAACAATGCAGACATGAACCTTTGAGTGATGTATGATCTGTCCACTGTCCTGGAACCCACATGGATTTTTCACACCCTGACCATCAGCTTTGATCTTACCTCTTATTGCAGAGACTCCACCAGTACACAACATTTTTCTGCTCAAATTTGTTCCAAGTTTCCATCCTTACAAACACTACTTACATATAGTTTCAAATCTGAATTAGTTATTGCATCTGCCACCTATTGTCAACAACTCCCTCTAGGAAATGTTCCTAACAAGTTCCCTCAGACATCTCTGTCTACACTACTGAACTCACAGCTTAGTCCTGGCACTTTCAACGGTCCCTAATTCGAAACATAAATATTTCCTCTGTCTCTAAACCTTCTCGCTGCAATTTGGAAGCCATTTCACAGTTAACTTTTAAATTTCTTTGAAGTGTACAGCTCTCAGTAAAAGCACTTTCACTGCAACCAATAACAACAATAAAGTTGACTTTAAAGAAATTAACAACAAAAAAAACAACAACAACAAAAAAAACACCCTCAACTTTAAAGCGTATACATCATAAAAAACCCAAGAATGTTTTCAGAATCTCTAAATAAATGGGAGTAGAAGGAGAGGACGTTGATGACTGGCATAACCGCTGTACGAAAAATATGATAGTTAAACAAGTATAAGAATTGCCTGCGCTCAAAATGTACAAAAATCAAACAAACAAAGAACAACAGCATGTCCCAGCAATGCATACAATCTGAAGGAGAATTCTTCTCAGTTGTAAGACTAAGTAGTATCCTATGACAAAGTGTCAGAAAGGGTTGGGTGGGCCTCAATGATAGGAGACTGAAGAAGACAGAGGGCTTGACTAGGGCAAGGAAGGACAGAAACCACCACCAACCTTCATGCCTGAAATATCACCGTTGATGTGACCCAACACACTTCGCTCCTGCACAGGCAAGTTGTTGAGATTCCAACCTGAATTGATGTACTCCTGAGAAAAAAAAAGGCAAAAAATTACATATATTGTTGCAAAGACATTCAACTATTCGAACTTTATATATATATATATATATATATATATATATATATATATATATACACCTCAAAACAAAATATATTGATTAAAAATTCTAGGCAGCATTGCTTTCAGGTGTGTCAAAATTTACTCATTTCCAGTAACAGTTAAAACTATTATTTCACTATCAATGACAATTTTAAAATTTCATACTAAGCCCTGTTGTATGGTAATCATGTAAATCTATTTGTTGTCTTTCAACAAATGTACAATTACCAATGGATTTAATTCATTTACGGCGAGTTTTGTGTAATTCAATGTACTGATAGTATATTTACCCTGTCAAATGTATGCAAGCTGTAACCAATCTTCAAGCTCCGTTTGGCTGAATTTTCATCACTAAATCAGAATTAAGACACAGACTGTCACACTTCCAGACTACAGCGCACGATCGCTTCCATTTCTTTCCATTCCTCAGACCAAACAAAAGAACCCCTGAGATTATGGTACTATAAGGAAAGGCAGATGGGAAATTTGAATATGAAGAGGCAAGTATATAAGCCATGAAGGGAATAACACAAGAACTCATAATTTTGGCATCATAGACTGCATGTGTCAAATTTAAGCAAATTCTAAATGAAGAGGAGGCTGAAGATTTTTCTGGTGGACCAAAGGAACCCTATGAGCAGCAATGACTGTGTTAGCTGCACTGAAGGAATTCTCATCATACACTCAGCCCTAGTCGTAGAAAAATCCTTTAGAAACAAGTTGATGGAGAGATTTTCTGAACACAGAGATGCTGCGCGTTGAAAAATCATGGAACTGAAGACTGCATGAATCTCAAGGGCTCAAAAATTAAGGACCACCAAGCTATTTGGGTCAGTTTAAGTATCTGTGCAAGAACTAGTACAAAATGGTGTCTGCAAAAAAGATCTGAAGATACAGAAAGGATGAAAAGGCAGTTTTTCCCACGGTCTTCATGCCCCAGTATCCATGAGAGAGCCTGACTGGTCGGTGATGGTGAGGGTGAGACCGCTTCCTGATTACTAGCCACTCTGGACAGGAGCACACAGATGAAGCACTGTAATGGAAGGTGATGCCGTGGGAAGCCTATCGATGATGAGGGCAGGGAAGATGGTAGTTTTGTCAGTGAGCCCAGTCAAAAGAATGGATATCAGAAACTCATATGGGGGCTTTCAGAGATGGTGGAGACCAGAAAGAAGCCCCCCAAAAAACTTTTAAAATGTTGAGTTATTATATGATTAGGACAGCAGGGAGATCTGCTAACTGCCCCCAGTTCAAGACACAGACGTGTGTGAGCATGGGAAGAAAATAAGACAGAGAGAGAAAGATATCAGATGTTCAGCCCGAGTCCTAACAAGGATTAATATGTTAAACTCACCAGCACTGCTGTGGCAGGGGTTGATAAAAGGCATGATGGGACCAGAGAGTGGATAGACAACCTTACTGGGTCATCTTATTCAAGTTTGTTTTTTTTAACAAAGGAAACAGAAGTGGCGGTAGATGCCACAGAAGGGACAGTCTACTCAGTGTCTCAGCAAAGTGTTAGCCATGAAAATTCAGACAAACACAAAAATGCAATAGTTGACATGAAACTGACATGGAACAGTATATGACACCAGATTAGGATTATACTCAAGGACATCAAATGAATTGTCTCATACATCTTTTCTTTCATATTCACACTCAAAATATACAAGGACTATGTTTAAAATTGTTCATTCAACATCCTTATCATATTCAACTTTTCAAAAAAAAATGAAGAAGAAAAACATAATGCCAATCCTAAAAAAAACAACAAAAATTCTAAAAACAAAGGAAGAAAAAGGTAATGGCAATCATAGATGAACTGTTAAAAACGGACAGCGCCACTCACTTCATCTTCAGGCAGGAGGTTTGGGGTGCTCTTGGTAGGGAAGCCACTGCCGGTGTCCTTGGCATGAATGTCTGCCCCGTACAACACACACACGTCTTCCTCCAGACTGCTCACCAGCCGCCAGAACTCCTTCTCCACCATCTTTGTTGTCACTTTCTGTTTCACAGCATAAAACCTATTCTATGACTGTACCATTTTTTCGTAACAAAAACAAAATGACACAACCTTTTAAAAAGTGAAGTCAGTGCATTATCCGTTGTGCTCATCACTAGTGTACATGGGGGAAAATGAATCTATCAAAATAAAGGGCGGCCAAATATGTTATTCCCCCCCCCCCCCTCCCCCTCCCCCCTGATCTTCCACACCCTTCACAGCTGCGTTGCCACACTGCTCATTGTGACTCCTCCATTCACAGCCACACCCTGAAAGGTCCAGTCACAGCTCCATCAAAGTATCAGACATCTACTACAGCTTTTGACATGAACAGGAACCTTTTAGCATGCGCAGCTTTTCTTTATGTCCGTTTGGATCCAGGTGTTCTTGTCTCACTTTATGTGCCCCTCAAGGGGCATTACTCCCATGCCCCTCAGTCTGGCCATTCCTCACATACCCACATCCACACAGGTCCTGAAGGCCCTGCACCCATAGGTCACAGTTGGTTTGGCAGTGGTTTCATCTGGGCAGAAACTTACACATCGTTTAGGACTGTGTTTCTAATCACTGTCATACCTTACTGATATCAATCACATGGAGAAATCTAGAGGAAGCCATTCTAGATGGATCTAAAATGATCAGCAAACCACCACTCTTGTTTGACCACCACTGAATCTGTTCACTGAAGAGTGCAACAATCACATTCATGATTCACTGATCCATATTTCTTATCTTTCATTGAACAAAACAAAGGCTTGTCACTGACATACAGTGTTTTCCCACAAAGACTGTGTAGGCTGAAGCCTTCTAACACTCACATTGACATACAGTGTTTTCCCACACAAAGACTGTGTAGGTTGAAGCCTTCTAACACTCACATTGACATACAGTGTTTTCCCACAAAGACTGTGTAGGTTGAAGCCTTCTAACACTCACATGCACTGGCATATTGAAGTAGGTGGTCTTGAAGTGGTCAGCCATCTCCCCAAAGGATTGCAGATTGTACTCGTTTTTGCTCTGCTCAAAGCCATACAACTCTGCTGGTTTGCTGCATGCCTGCACACAGTCACCAACACTGTCAAAGATGTGCACATTTTCTGTGGGATTCATTGTGGTGACAAGACTGAAGATCTGATGCAGCCAATTAACATCGACCGCAGACAGGACACATTTCCACTTCAATGCAATTTATCCTCCTCCACTTCACCCCACCCCCTCAAATTCAACAAAACTGAGTCACTTTTAGAACAGGAAATCATGAAGATGTCAGTAACAGTACAGACAGTTATTATCATCCAGGATTATGATAAATACCATTAATGTTACCAATGCCAGGCATTGAAAGTAGTCTAGCCGATGTACACGATCTACAGGCACCATTTCCACACCAGAGGGAGCAAACACAATACATACAGACAACAGCCTCCCTCCATCCCACCCTCACCCTCCAACCTTCTTCCCCACTCCAACTTCCCATCCATACCTCTTTCGCCTCCCTGCCTTCCAACCCCTCCATCCTTCTATCACTCTCCTTCCCGCTGCTGTGTCTTCACAACAGGACAAACAATTAAAACCCAGACAATAACACAAACTGGGTTTGATCCACCATTTTGTTTATTATCTGGCCAACAGATAATCAACATAACAATTAAGGTGATCTCCCTTGGGATCACAACATACCCCCTCAACCTAAAATACTCTTTTAAGATGATAACTTTTTTTTTTTTAAGAAAATGCACTAAACACAGGGGGTGGGGGGGGTGTTTTCTGAAACTTACAACTGGACTCTAGCTTGTCTGTGTCTATGTGTGTGTGCACATTTGTGTGCGTGCATATGTGTGTGTGTGTGTGTGTGTGTGGAGTGAAGACTGTGCTGTGAGTGTGCATGCGTACATATTGCCAATCCAGGCAAGTCCAACTGTGAATAAGAACCAATTAGGGACATAAATTTTCAAAGAAACGTACCTTTCTGATCAGGGATCAAGCCCAGAACTTCAAACTCATCTGTCTCTTGCGTCTCTATCACACAAACACACTCACACTATGAAAAATCAGAATATTTATAATTCCAAGTTCTTAATCCATATACACTTTCAATTCTCCCCTAACCCCTCCTCGTCCCTTCTCTGCAACTACACACTAGTACCTGTTTCACACAGGACGGACACCTCCACTCGCCCTTGGGAATGTCCGGCAAAGGAGGTATGAGACAGTATGTGTGAAATGCATCATCGCAGCCATCACACAACAGCATGAATTCATCTCCGTCCCCCCTCTACCACACACCCCGCAGTGGTACTTGTCGATCTGAGTCAGCAGCTGCCACCATAGTGAGTTCATTGACGAGTGTTAAAGACAGGTGGCAAAACACCACAGCTGCTGTCATTCATCACAAACATCCAGAAAGATACTTTAGAGGACCAGAAAAGAACATGGAAAATCAAGACAACAGCACAGAACCAAGTCACCTCTGTTCAAAATGCACAACGGGGCATAAACTATGCACAGACTTCAGTTCTTACAGACAGATCTTTAAACAATGGGTCACTACAACACAGACATTATGAAAACACTGAATCATTCAATTCCTTCCCAAACTAGCAAAACTGACGTGCAAACTTTTTGAAAACCCAACCCCATTTAGCTACTCATATACCACCTATTTTCTGGTCTTAACCCTCTTCAGTATGCACTTATCCGAGCTTAGTAACACTGAAAACCATCGGCAAGATAGGTAACTCCATAATTTGAACATGGTTACTCAATTAAAAAAATAATTTAAAAGAGAGGAAAGGAAAGAATGAAATGAAAATAATTTTTAAAATTCCTACGAATATATATGTTGCTATATCATAAGTTTGAAGAATGTCACATGAGCCATTACTCGGGAAAAAAAAAAATCTTCTTCTTCAGAACTTTCTTCCGAATCGTTGCTCATCATACCTTGAACCTCATCCCAGTCGAAATCTAGGTCACTCTAAGCTTCATCACCCAGCACTTTCACTTAGTCTTTATGCCGTAAATTCTACAAATCGCAGTATCTCCATCACTAAATCTCATTATAGAACGGCAGAAATCAAAGTAAGCCATGGTGAAAAACAGCATTTCGACTTCAAAACTTTAAAAATTCGTAACTCGAGAACCACGGCACGCATCGACTCGCGGTTTTTTGCAGACGGTAGAAAATGGCTACAGGAAGAAGGGAATCATGTTCTCGCGCGAGACTTCCTTTTCTACGAAAAAACATGGCGGCGCCCATTGTTGCCACGTGTTTTTACCGGGCGCTGGCAGGCACTCAGCGTTTTGGCTGTGTGATTTCGGTTGGGCGCTAGTGGGCGCCCGATTGACAAGAGGGTTAACTAAGGAAGTTGTGAAATGCTGCAGAGTGCCCAACTCTTTTCCCACAAAAAACAAACTGAACAGCAACAACTAAAAATCCCACTGCACCAGAAAAACAAAAATTGCTGACAGTACCCTACTGTTGGTACCCAAAGAAAATAGGACAAAAAGTTTTGTGCCCTAAACATAGCTCAGCCCACGCCAGCAGTCATGCCAGCTTCCTTTCTAGAATGGAACCAATTCAGGAGCTCAAGTCTGTCAGGCTCAAAACCGTATTTCTCATTCCCATCCTTACCTCAGAGGTATAGACCCCAGGGGACACTTTCTTGATTCGCGTTTTTCACTGTGGGTTTTTCTTCTGTCTTGATCCAAGTCACCTCCTCATCTTCTTGGTCTGCGCACACAAATTCAATGCAAGTTCTTTTTTTCTGCAATCCAACTGTGTACTGATGAACCACTGGTTACCTTTTTTTTTCCTGAAGTTGCTGGGGCATCTTTATTCCTTTTTTTAAATGTCATGTAAAACAATGTGATCGGAGGTCTTACGTTCCAAGTGCTTGGTTTGTGCGACTTGTTTTTGTTATGCCTGTTCTAGTAACTGAAGGAAAGAGTGAACAGAAATTCGGAAACAGGCCACTTAAGTTTATGGATCCATAGCTAAAAATGTACCATTGTACCTGAACTCCAGTTCATGGGGCATCATAATAATATGTTCTTCAATCCCTCCATTTATCAGCTCTCCCCTTACGTAGTTCAGGATTCACCCCACTCCACCCCCCATCCCTATTCCACCCCACCATGCCCCCCAACCCTACCTTACACTCCCCCCTCCCCCACCCCTTTCAAAAAAAAAAAAAAAAAAAGAAAAAAAAAGAATGCAATCTGATGAAACTTTAAAGTCCTGAGCGAAGTTCTCATCCATCTTTTAGTCCAGCCATGGCCAGGACCACTTAGTCTAATACCCTGTGTTGATCTCTTTCACTTTCGCAGCACCTTACCAACCAAACCATGACAGCCCTGACAGTGTCAAGCTACCATAAAAAAAAAAAAAGAAGAAAAAACCTGAACATCAAAAGGACATCTATCCCGACAGTGCTCTGATCACTGTCTTAATATGGACCTGTATCCCCCATGCAGTTATTTCCAAACCTGTCCAACCTGAAATGGCGCCTAAAGAAAACAACAGTCTAAACAACAAACCATGAGGAGGGACAGCCGCTTTAGGACCAGCTCCATAGAACTGCAATTTCTTCAGCTCAGCGTTCGTGCTGTAATCAACGGTGGAATCCTGGACACAAACATCTCACAATATCAGCAGAGTCATCACAGACTCAAACTCGGTAAAAATGGGGAGTTCTCCAAACAAACAAATGGCAACAAATATTGATTTGCTGTATAGATACAATCATTTTCATCAAGGTTTACCTTACCTACATTCAATCTATGCTGTGTCAATGGCAGCAATAATCATTTGCAAACTGCGAGTTAGAACAATCCATCTGACAAAGATCTAAATACTAACAAACACACATTTTATATATACAATCAATTTTGTTTTTTCGAACTACCAGCTGCTGTGGCCCAGTGGTTAGTCTCATAGATTCCCCGCCACACGTTTATGGGTTCTGATTCCCATCAAACCCAATTTCATGTCTGCAGAATTGCTTGACCCATGACCAAGGCCTACCGACAGCAGCATTTTCTAGGAACCCAGCTGAAAGACTGGAACCACATAGTCGTGTATCTTCTACTTTATCGATACAGATCTCCGAGTCTTGCCCCAATTGGATGACAACCACTATAGGTGTCTGTATCTCTTGGGGCATGGCTGACCCTGGAATATATCATGAAAGTAAGCATACAGTACAGCCCCGTCATGTAGTCTCAGATTAAAGTGTGACGTCACAGCATCTTCATAGGTCAACATCTGAAAAAAAAAAAAAAAAGGGTCATAAATTCTAGAGCTCTTCATGTCCTGCTCTCATGGTGACCTCAGTTCAGATATCCTCTCCAGATGTGTGCCCTTGTTGAGTTGGTGTTGAGGTTGCCCGTTTCAGTGAGTTCACCAGGACTGCCAACTGACGGACATGGTGCCATCCTTTAGAGGAGGCGGCTCAATCACGAAGGCTCTGTGACTATGCAATCACTGTCGTCACTAGTGGGTTTAGTAGGTAGTGTCCTGCACATGATGAATCAGAGCAGGCGCCACTGAAGACCACCAAAGTGACTCGGCAGCAGTGCAGCCTCTCCTCTGGTGGGATGCTACATGACAGCGTGACACCGACTCTCCTTGTGGACGGCTGATGTTGAGCCTGTGATAGGACAAGCCAGAGCCTGACTGTAGGAGAGTCAGAATGAACAGCCAGGGGGTAATGCCACTGGCGTGGCACAAAGACATGACACCAATCAGAAAAAAAAAAATTTTAAGATGAAGTTTTGAACTGATGCAGCAACAAAATTATAGTCTGAAATTTTCAAGATAAAGTGCTAGATGATCACAGCTAAGGATGGTATAAAGAGTTTCTTTATCTTGCTTGCACTGAACAAAATTTTCTTTCAATGTAGTGTGTGCCTGTGCATGCGCACACACACGAACACACACACAAAACAGGAAAATAACTATGTCTCCAAGATCAGTTAGGCATTTTATTTGCACAGGTAAATTTATCATAAAACTAGTTTTTAGCGGTAAAATTCCTATTAAATCTTAACCGTTTTTTACCTCTTTCTCCAGACGCCTTGATTTACGCTGCTTCACTGGTGAAGTTTTCTCCTTTTTTTCTTTGGCTGCTTTTGCCGCTGCTGCCTGTTGTTGTTTGGCTCTTTGCTAAAATCAATAAATTAAATGAAATATCAGATTACAAAAACAATATAGAAATTAAAAAAGAAATCATCTCGACGTTTTGCAAGGTTTCTTATGCTTTTTTTTTTTTTTTTTTTTTTATAAACAACAATTACAACTGACTCTATCATTATCATTCTCTTGATTTTGTACCGTAAGAACACAAATAAATATATGCAGTTTCAGCTTCATCTGATCCTGCTTTCTTCAAAGCATACTTCAGCAATGAAGACAAAATATATAATCTGAAATGTCATGATTACTAAAGGATGTAAAGCAAGCAATGTAGTAACAGGAAGGGGGGGGGGGGGGGGGGGGGGGGGGGGGGGGGGGGGGGACAGTATTCTCAGGGGAAAGCTACAAAAGCTTTTAATGCTCCTAGTGTCAGAAGACAGGAAGATGAAAAGAAAATTATCCTTCAGAATATAGTAATAATACCATGTCTTAGGCATTTCACATCCTTTTCCTCTCAATCTGAAAAACAAAGTTTTCATTAAAATGCATCTAGATAAAAAAAAACAACAACAAACATCACTAACACTGAACAATTACTATCAGTACAAACCCATTTCTACATCTGAGATAGCAACCCCCTTCATCATTTCAGAGTAAATATGGGAAATTTCCTCGTATAACTACTGTTTGTTAGCAGAATTCTTAACTGTACGGTCAAAAACCTGCTAGCAAATTAAAACGCAGAAGTCTCAGCAGGTCATGGAGAAGTTTCTTCACGGACGACAACCTTAGCAAGCCGCCGCACTAATTAAGCACTCTAAATTTCGGAAGAATAATCAGTAGCTAACAATGCCCATTTTCACTGGTTACTGCTTACAACAATGCAGATCACTGGTTGGTCAGTGAGTGAGCTTTCTAAGGCTATGGCAATTCCATGAATGTGTGTGGTAAATCAAGCAAGTCATCACCTATACATGCTTCAGCCTGGCAGACATTCATAAAAGTTCTTTCACTGGAAAGTAAAAAAGTAAACAAGCCGCCTTTGATTGGATACAAACTTCAATCAAGCAGAAGATAATAGTGATAACCTACAGGCTGGTGCGTGTGAAAAAGGCTGTCTCTCCACGACAAAAACAGCAAAATTGTGCAGCATTGACCACATCTACTGATATCAAATTCACTGTTTAAAGTATTTCCTCAAAGATTAGACCATTTTCTAGCAAACCAGAGTATTCCAAAAACTTCTTTGCTCTCAGCATTTTAATCTCTGAATGATGAAGGTTACCCATTAGAAAATGATTTTTTTTTTTAGTTCCACAAAAAAAAATAAACTCAACCGCTAGCAGATATCATTTCAAAACTTTCACAAATCTGTACCTTTTTCTTTTGTTTTTCTTTAAACAACTGTCTACCTTCTAAACTGAAAGGGTAAGGATACATCTACTTGTCAGATTTTGAAGGTAAAATCTGCAGGGACAGCTTCTGGTTTTTATTTTCAGGTCTTGAATACCATGTAGTTCAATGATCAAAAGGTATACTCCAGCAGAGGAAAGACAGGTAATTCAGAGTTGGGAAAAGGAACCAAACATGGGAGATTTCACTGCAGTAGCCCATTTCTTTTATCATGTTGGTCTGCCTCCTCTTCCATGTTTCACAGTGATTTTTTTTTTATTCAATTTGACGGCATATCATAAGAACACACACACAACTTAAGCCCAGCTCAGGAGTCTTGCAGGTAACATTCTTGGCGTTTTCATCCTACAAGACTTAATGAAAAGCCAGTCTCTCATGCCTAAAAATTAAAAACCTGGACAAAAGAAAAACCAAACTTTCACAGCATCTGTGAAAACATTATGCACCACTTTACAAAACCAATTATCATGCAGAATGTTAGATGTCTGGATGTCAGAGACCTTGACTAACCATTAGGCTCCATACGGATAAGAAACATTACAAGTCAAACACAGCGCCAGAGATCGGCTCATGTTCAGGACTTTTGCCGAGGAAAGAAAGGAAACTGACAAATACCTGGCTCAACAGAAATGAAGAGTGAGCTGAAGAAAATCACTCAGGCAGTCCCGAAAAATTTACTACAATCAAGGCAATGCTGAGGATATGACACAGTTCTACTCTATTCCCTTTCTTTGGTTTGGATATCTTGATTGGGGTGATATTCTTGCCAAGTGACAGTACGCAGACCTGCCAACCCCCTAAGAGACCAGTGAGTAAGAATTGAAGCTCAGTGAGGCAGAAATGTGTAATTTCAGAGAGCTAAGAGTAATCAAGCACGACACTTCCCTTTTTTCAAACACAATGCGATGAAATTGTTCGCACACATTTTTGTGAACTTTACTTTTCTTCAAAGCTTTTCTTTTAAGTAACACAAGAAATCTTTACAAATTATGAAAATGTAGAATACACTGGAAACACATATGCGAACAGATGTGATGACACCTTTGTTCTTGCCAGTCATCAAGTTGGCATTATCATAAACCAAGGACAGGCAGTTCTGCCATGGCACATCAAGGCTTGATAGTGCACCAGAAACAACCTCAAAAATGTTCTCCCCTGTTGCTGACTCTGTGCATGTAGGGTTGGCTATCAGCTCAGTGGCGATTGTGTCATTTTTTTAAGTATCGCACCACCCCAGGAAAGAATTTGTCCCCGTTCCCCCCCCCCCCCCCCCCCCCCCCCCCCTCCTCTTTCCTGACTTCCATCAGTCCCCAATACAAACGGTCCATTCTGCAGTCCCCCATGGCAAGGGTCTTCACAATGAAACTTCAACTGCTCTTGAACTGTTTGGCGATCTCCGAATCTAAGGACGCTTCTTTAAAAATCTGGGATGCATGGTCGGCTGCGCTGAGAGCGATGTTGTGCTCGACGAAAAATCCAGCCACCAATGCTTCAGCCCGAATTACCATTTTCATTTCATCCTCTTTTGAGGTGTCTACACAGTCTGAAAAAAACTGTGTGATGCTGAAAGAATTCAGCGCATTAGAGGAATCGATGTGCTTGCGTGACTAAAGGTGACGCTTCATGGAAAATTGTGGTCCAATTCGCAAGTGGTGCACCTTGCACAATTTATGCCTTTAGCCGAAGGTCATATGCAGGGGAACTTTTCCGAGTATTCTTTTCAGGACTTTTGACCAAGATTTTTCTTTTTCGCATCTTGTCCAGAACTTTCTGCTCCACATTTCGACTTTTTTCGTAGCTACAACTTCAAAAGGATGCCAACTTCGCTGAAGTATTGAATAAAAGAAGCACCACGAGTGGCGGTCAATCTTATGCCATACCTGCATCAAATATTGACAGCCACCTACATTCATTTTATCATAGTTCTGTACGGCTGTGGAACTCACTGCCGGGTGCCATCAAGATTGCCACAAATGCAGCCTCATTTAAAAATCAAATTGATACGACAGTCTTGAGATCTGCATATTGACTGATTTTTTTTATTTTAACCTGCCCAGATATTTTATGGTTACCTGGGCCTGAATCTGGCCATTGCTTTTTACCTTTTGAATATTGTGTGCGACCCCTTGTTGCTAAATTTCGCTCCAAGGGCCAACAGGCTGAGTCACACTTTATTTTATTTTGTTTTATTTTACTTTTTAACAAGCACGCTGGTGACCTACTCATTTTTGAGTGAACCAGTCTTTTAGGAAGAAGAAGAAGAAGAATGGTAAGATGGTGAAACAAACCGTGCATGACCGGAAACATTTCTTGAAGATACTGGTTATACGCACGGTGTCATGTGTGTCTGTACATTATCGATTTTTTTTTTCGTCCTTTTTTTTTTTTTTTTTTTTTTTTTAAACTTTCAATCTGTAATTTTTTGGCTAAATGCGTAAGATTTATCACTTGGGCATAATAAACTACGCAAAATGCGTAATGGTTGGCAGGTCTGAGTACGGCACTTGGACAGGACAGTACGAAAATAAACCACTATACACCACTTTAACAAAACCGTTCACAGTGCAGCAGGCATGTACAAGGATGCATAAATGATAAAATACAACAAACGTGTGGGGGGGCTGTACAAGTCTGATAAACATACCACAGTAAGGACAGTTTGGCCTTGCTTAAAGAGGTAATATGGATAGAGGAGTCGCTCGTAGTGACTGCGGATGGTGCTGCCCTGCCCTTTGTTGGTGGGGAAACCCAGTTTGCTGGCTATGGTCGACCATTTGCGCGCTCTTTGGTGAGGTATTCCATGCCACCTTCATCTTCCACCAGCTGTAAGAGAGTATTTTCAGTGTTAGTTTCAGTTTACCTTATGCATACAATGTACACCCCAAAAGAAGCTGTTATAGAATCTGACACAATTCACCAAAGTAACAATAAGGATTAAGTATCCGATCAGCAACAATTTTCTACCTTTTGTCTTTGTCCTTTTTTCTTCAGAAGCACATTATCTTCTAAATATATAAGTTAAGACATAGTGCAGGCATTAATGATAAGTTCACAAATTCTGTGTAATACTCTAAATCACATGAGAATATGTCTTGTAATTCTGTTTCTGAAAAACCAACAAACACACAAAAAATTGCAAGAACTACTCTAAAAATTACCATAAACAGATTTATGGAATAATCATTCCTTTTATCCTTTTAATTTGCCTGTATTCCCCCCCCCCCCCCCCCCCCCCCTTCTTTTTCTTTTCTTTTTCAGCGAGTTCCTTAGTCCAGCCATAACACATTTGTATATTTATACAAATATGTGGCAGTCTGAAACAAAAACCTGGTATACTTGTCAGAAGAACAAAAAAGTAATACATACTCATATCAGACAATTATCTTTGTTACCACTCAGAATACATACTCATATCAAACAATTATCTTCATTACCACTCAGAACAACAGCAATAAATAGAAACACTGCAAAACTTTATGAATGCTAAACATTGAAATAATACCAGATTCCCCAGAATATATTGAACCAACAGATCCACAAATACCCTCATGAATATTCCTCTTTACATTCTATAAATGCAAATCAATTAAGTACTATTAGTGAGCTATTGCTTACCCTGTACAATGCTTGCATATCAAGCAGCTTCCGCCCAACCTGAGGAATCTTCAAGGTCGTCCCCTAAGACATATCAGAACAAAAAAAAACATAATTATCTACCTTAAAAAGTTAATCATTACAAATTTTATACAATCCAAAGTCTCTATACTCTCTCTTACCCTGTCTCTGACAGCACCTGTGTTCAAACTGCTGTGATCATGACTGCACAAGTGCATGTCTGTGTTAAAACTGGCACTCTGCATTGCACTGTAATGTTCCTACTTTTAAGCCTTATGAAGATACACCAATATGCATACATCTCCCACTTCTGTACCAAAGCCACGGCAGAGAATGAAGACTGTTATGCTTCTAAATAACTAAATTACTTGGGATGTTATTTCTGTGCTCCACAAGGTCTCGCTTCATTCATACTGAACAGAGACCAGTACTCCAAAAGTGATTCAGTCTGAATTCTGTGATACAATATAAAATGTTGTCTCTGGGTCAAAAATTTAAACTTTTAATAGTTTTGTTTCATATCATTTGTTTGTAATAATAAAATGAACCAAAAAGAGAGAAAAAAAATGTTACCACAAATTTGTGCTAGCTTTTTTTTTTTTTTTTTTTTTGAATTCTGGCATTCTTCTATTCGTCAGCAGTAACTGAACAATTACATTTACACATCAATACAAAATCATTAAAAGATGGAAATGTTTCCTATCTATATTTCAATAAAATGTAAAGATGTATCTCTCTGCCAATGGCTAAGCAGGCCACTGGATCCTTCCAGACATTCCGCAATTGCAGAGTGTTGAGTAGTTGTGTGGTAGGCACGGGAATGACCAGCGATTAAATTAAGTGCCAGGCCATCAAGTACATTTGTTTCGTTCCCATTAGATCAGGAAAAGATGCAAAGATTGAAAGAATACAACACTGTCAACAACAAAAAAATAACTGACAAAGGTGGACATCATCACACATCATGATCATCATTTGCATCAGTCATCAGACATTCAGGAGCAAATCTTTGCTAAAATTCTGTGGCTTTTCATGCCATGTTCTCATAGCGACCAACTTTTATATTTCACCTCCCCACACCCATCCCTAACTGAGTCACTCTCTGTGATGAGCTCACCATTTTTATTTTTCTCTTCCTTCAGTTACATTTTCTTCTACATTCTTCCTTTATTTATCCTATTCAAAGATACACGTAACCCTTCAACCCCCTCCACAGAAGACTGTGATACATACATTAAAAGACATAAAACCCAAACATGTCACAAATAAAAAATATTATGTGCACATGAGCACACTCATACACACACATAAACAGATGCATGCATTCACACAATCTGGTAAGGTAAAAAGGAGCT
Organism: Conus betulinus; assembly: GCA_016801955.1. NCBI lineage: Eukaryota > Metazoa > Mollusca > Gastropoda > Neogastropoda > Conidae > Conus > Conus betulinus. The sequence goes on from JADBJO010000299.1 coordinate 54,625, forward strand.
ACAGAGATCAACAACAACAACAAATTACGAGCAAAAGCCAAACAGATATGAAGAATTCTCACCTGAAGTTCCCAAAACTTGATCAGTCGGTCCAGGAAGTTCAGCTTAACCCGTGAGCGAGCCTATATGCAAGTAGAGATAGAAGAGCATGTACGATTCAAACACCATCAGTATACTATTAATTAATTTTTTAAAAAAGTATTATGTGTAAACATGCATTACCTTGCAATGTCTATAAAACTTGGTTCTTTTCTCTTGTTAGCCTTCATGCAGGATAGCAAAATGAAAAACACACACACACACACACACACACACACACACACACACACACACACACACACACACACACATCAAAAGAGTAATTTCAGCTTTGATTTACTGACCAGTCTTCTTCAGGCAGGACAAGGGGCTGGGGGGGTGGGGGGGATATGAAGTAGTAGTGGGACGGAGAGGGGTTCAGGCAAAAAACTCCTCAGTGGCAAGAGAAGGATTTAGATAACAGAGGGGAAGGAGTGTGTGCATTAGTGTGAGGAGGTGTATGAAATTAAACTATGAAACCCTTCAGTGACAGCCTATCATGGGAACTGTTGAATTCTGTCTTGTGAACAGAAACGAAGAAACAACTTATTCTGTTTACACCTGTCTGGCATAGTAGCTATGAATAAAAAGTCTAATCCACTTCACATCCTGGATGATTTTCATCTTGCTGGCTGGGACTGTGGTACTGGTATTCCACTGGTGTCAACCAGCGTGCGCATTCAATGAGTTTGTGGTATTACCACCGTGGGGAAAAAAGATGCAATGGACTCCTAAAGATGCAAGCCAATGGCAGAAAAGGAACATGGAAGAAACAAATATGGCCTAAAGCATGAAAATGTATCCAATTTTGTGACACTGAAGATTAATTTTTAAAGTCTGTAAGTTCAGTGTTCTGTTGAAAGTGCCACTCATTTCATGCTAAAGCAAAGGTCAGTGGAAGGATTCAGTTATTTTTGTCATTACTTTCAAAAGTCTTCAAAACAAATTAACTTCAGACAATATCACGAAATAAAGCTAAGAATTTCCAAACATAACTACTCATAACTGGTTTATTAAAGAGAATCCGTGAACAGTTTTCTATCTGTATCTCCTTTACAATAGCTTTTCAATGTATATATATTTTTTAAATTAAACACACACACACACACACACACACACACACACACACACACACACACACACACACACACACACACAGGGGATGTCATAATAAGTAATAACATAACTTCAAACTTACACAAGATTTTCTTTCACTTCATTATAAAGTCATAACATGTGATAATGTTAAATTTGTATTGATCAACTTAACTTTCTTAAGTCAATTCTTTTTTAAGGGGTTACTAAAATGCATTAACACATCCTTTCACATAAATTTTTTATCTGAGAGGCAGCTCCGAGCACCTTCACCAAACACCTCAGTTTTCCTTCATCACTGATAAAAACTTCTTGCTCTTTCTTTGCAAAGCATACATCTCAGATTTACGCAAGCAACCATCTTAATATACACGAATTTAAAGTGAAAAGAAGGAAAAAAATACTCTCTGACCAAGCATAATTTAGGCAACCTGAAACCCCCTTCTGTGTTCATAACCTCATAGTATGTCATACTGTCGCATTAAGCATGTGGAACTACATTTTGATATTCCACTGTGATATTTCAGATTCTTTTTTTGCAATGGCAGAAATATCACCAGTAGTGTAAGGTTGTGCACAAATATCTATGAACCTGTAACATCTGTAAGAAATAAATTAAAAGTTCACAAATATGTTCATAACTTCATAAGAATATGAGGCCATTTCATCTCCTTGGACGACTTGTCTTACTCAAAAACAAAAAATCAACAGAGATACCAAAAACACCTTCACTTCTATATTTGAAGATGGGAAGCTATGTGGACTGGTCTTATTTCTTTTATAAAGCAAATGTTGCTATGACACCCCCCCCCCCCCCCCCCCCCCCCCCCCCCCCCCCCCCCCCCCCTCCCTCCTTCGAGTTCACAACATCACAATGTACCACTTGCACATAATGTAAAGTTATCTGCCCCATATAGCTTTTCTAGATTTCATTGAAAACAGTTGAAATTTGATTTGCTTAACTGCTATGACGGCTGATTTGCACAAAAAAAGGCATTATAGAGTCACTTTCATTATTAGATTGAATAATGGTTCCTTTACAATCTTACTGCTAAAATAGTTGAAGTGAGGTAATGAACATATTTAAATATTATCATTTGAATGGAAATATCTGTGCGTCAAAACCATCTTTTACGTTACATTACACAAATTTTCAATGTTTTTAATAACGAGAAAACCTAAACATCCAGGAACGCTTACAGAGCTTTGAATGTTGATTGTCTATCAGTTTACGAAACTTTCATTTTAATAATAAGTCTCATGCAGATCTATCCTCAAGAAAACCTCAGATTCTATGACTTTTTGATATCCAGTTCTTAGAATATTTCTCCACATATCAAATCATATTCAATTATGTTCAACATAATAATTTTGAAACTTTGCTGTATCCTAAAACATGAGCAGTGAAGTAATCACTTTTTTTATTACTATGTTCATAATTAATTTACAAGAAATTCATTGTTTCAATTCCTCACTTAACCATAGGCAATATGTCCCTATGAGATGTTCAAAGCAAGAAAGCACCAGAGTGGAACACTTTCATATGTCATTGGGCTCATTTACTGAGTTTGTATAGTTGAAAAATATGTTAATAACATGTTTTCAAGAACCTTTGAATAAATTATCACAGTGCTCTGGTGTAAAGATGAAGAAAATCTACCTCTCTTTAACTACCAAAACTGAGACCTGTATAAATCCAGACTGATTTCAGTTATGATTGCTTATCAAACTATTTGTTTTACAGTTTTCAAAGTTGAATGTCACATATGAAATTTTTTTTTTTTTTCTAAAAAGTTTACTACCTACACTAACTGAATATCTATACAGGTTCAGTATCTCATTATCTGTCACATGATGACAATTTAGCACAGCGACACTTTTGTTGGAAGTATGATGAGTAACTTTAACTATGTCACATGTGAACTTGAACTTGACCTTTGAAAGCATTTTTTGGTTAAATCTTATTTCATTTTAAAACACATATCACACAAAAAGTCCATACTGCATTGGAACTTGGCTTATTTGATCACAAATTATTATTAGAGACAACATGTGATTGTCTCACAAACTCAATCAGGCAAGTGAATTTCAATTCACTTCTTTCCATTTATAATTAATACCAATCAACATTTGGATTTCAGACTTTCACTGCCATCATTAGCTTCATCAGAATAAAGCTAGTGCACCCATTTCAGCTGTGGACACTGTTTCATGCTTTGGGCCATACAAAATCAAAACAAATTATAGAAAATAAGTTAATTCATCAGAAATACAAGATGTACATATGTGAGCCTATGCATGAGGATCCAAAAAAAACTTTTTTTTTAAATACATGACCACACAACAATGGGTAACAATACACTACTGTCAGCTTACATGGTAGCACAAACGGAACCTATATAACAGGCTACTAATTGATTAAACAAACAAACAGTCATGAGCCTTAACCTTCTGTTTTTCTTCATGCAAGAAAAGAAAAAGTTAGATATCACTGGTGAACTACTATAACCACAATTAGTCAAGATCTACCAGCAAGTCTCATCCAGCAGCACACGCCTCAACAATGTTCTGTTCACAAGACAGCACCTGACATTTTCCCCTATGCTGAAGGGTTTAATGTAAAATCAACATCAACTCTTTTCTCTCTTCTCTCCACCACCATCCCTTGCTACTATCTGTATCACCTCTCCCTCTCACCGTTTTGTAAATCATTGCCCAAGTCATTATCTACTAAAAGAAGACTTTCTTTCCCTCTGCTGGTCTTTCCATCCACTGCTTATTTTTGTCATTTTCTCTCTGTGTGTGTGTGTGTGTGTGTGTGTGTGTGTGTGTGTGTGTGTGTGTGTGTGTGTGTGTGTGTGTGCGTGTGTGTGTCTCTGTGTGTGTGTGTGTGTGTGTGTGTGTGTGTGTGCGCGCGCACGTGTGTGTGTCTGTGTGTCTGTGTGTCTATGTGTGTCTGTCTGTGTCAGTGTGTGTGTCTGTGCATCACATGTGCATATGTGTATCGTGTGTGTGCTTGTGCTTGTGTGCTTGTGTGGGTGCAAGGCTGAGTGCAGATTGGAAGCATGTGGTTTTCCTGACTGTTCTGTCTGAACAGACATTTGTATAGACCTGTCAAGGCTCAAGTAGTGTCTGCTATTCAATCAGCCACCCAGTATTCTATATTTTAACTAGATCTCTTAATTCCACCTGCAGTCATCCCACTAACAAACTTAGTCAAAAGATTTTATAACTTATTTTCTAACCAAATTTTTAATTTGTTCTAATGAATCTGATCTATAAAATGATCCTGCCTATTTCAGTTTTGTTAAAATTGTAGTGGTTAGTAGTAGTAGTAGTAGTAGTAGTAGTAGTAGTAGTAGTAGTAGTAGTTTTCCCCCACTGTAAAAATAATCTTTCAAAAATATATGCTGGCTCCTACTCATGGCATTCCTTGCAGAATTTTTCAGAACTAGTATCAAAATGACCCTTCTCCTGATCATATATGCTCAAGTCATAAGGTGAACCAGATACCGAGCTGGGAAACAGAATGGAAAACTTTTCCAATACAGATTATACAGTTTGTAAACACTATGAAATATGAAACTGTCCAGTGCACGTAAAAGAAGTCATGGTCATATCTTCTCACTGAACAGATTCTCAAACACCAAAATATGGTCTCCAAAGTTTCTGTATCTCGAATTCTTTATCAATATAAGATCACCAATGTAAGTCCAGTTAAACATGCATTTCCTGCATACAAATAACAAACAGCAAAAAGGGGTTTTTTCCCTGGCAAAACTTTGTAGAGAGGCATGAGGGGAAATGTTCTGAACTCATACCTTGGGCTTATTATCGCGACCACAGCCAGTCCCCCTTCACCATCAGACCATATTGTTTGCAATCTAGTAGTCATAATATAAAAAGTAGCCACTGTTTCACTTGATTTTACACTCTGAATATCTTACCTTTTTCATGAGTATGAGCCAAACATAAAATAGCTTTTCTGAAATTAAAATGTAGCATATGAAAGGGTGTGATCAGCTGAAGACAGGGGGGAAGGGGAGGGGGTGGGGTGGGTGGTTCATGATTTTTTTTTTTTCAAATCTTCCAATAGCCTTTCCATGATAAGTCAACCAACTACAAATAAACAGTTAACACAAGGTAGATTCTACACAGATTGCTCCAGTTTCTTGGTTAGCCTTCTCTATGGGGCTAAAATTTAAAATCAATAAAACCCTAGTTTTTTAACCAAACACAAATATGAGACAGGTGAGAAATAAATTCCTAAACACAGTTTCCGTTTGATTTCAATTTTAATTTACTGTTTAGAATACACTAAATAATTCTCCAAAGAGTATTCTACAAAATTCAAGATGGCTGACAACCTCCTGAGCCTGACTCTCCCACTCCCAGTCCCAGTGATCTCAGTCAGGGTCACTGCCATCTTGCCAGTGTTATGATCAGCCATCAGGATAGCTGCTACTGTAAAAAATCCCACATCTGTCTTATAAGCTACTTTCAATAACATTGTAGATTTTTTTTCTCACTACAGAACAAAACAAATTTTTGTTTGAATTAAGAATTAAAACATACCCCTTCTTTCTTTTTTACTGGTACACAGATGGTTTTGTTTACTGAAACACAAAACAAAAAGAAATAACACCAGTTTCTACCAGCAATGCAAATCCTGTTGCTTATATAAAAAGCAACATGAAAAAAAAAAAAATCACCATTACATACAGCTTGACATCTACTGAGAATATTGACCAAGTAACATGATTGACTAAACAACCTGGTGATAGCACTGAACACAAATCTTCTGGGAAACACACATCTTCAGTTTCCATTACTAATCAAGGATTAAGTGAATATTAAAAAATTGTTTATGTACTTTGTCCACTTACCTCCAATTCATTTAGCCTCTGAATTCTGGGCACAAAGCTGAAGGTTTCCACAGGCGCGGCAAATGGTGGCTGCAGTCCTACAGATGGAATCAGGTATTTTCACATCAAATTTCCTACCACTTCTCATTTTTCAAACTTTCAAAAAGTAATCAGTGCATAACATACTCCTGCATTACCTATGGTGCACTCTCCTGCAGACTCAATTACCCTTGTGCACAAGTCTACTTTTGTATATTCCTTATTCCTATAAACACAGGCATTACACACACACACACACACTAAAATCACCTTAGTTTACAGCATTGTAAAAACTTCCTTTTCTCTCATAGAATAAAATGGACTACACAGCATAGACACTCTCATGCTCTTTTTTTTTCTTGGTGAAGGTATCCATCACTATCTGAAACTGATAGCAGCACAACAAAGACTTATTATCCTTTTTTCTGGTATAATGCAATACTCACTTTTCAATTTCACTTGATACTTCATAATAAGGAACAAAACCGTGACTCACACATTCACAGTAAGCACCAACAAACTGTTACCATTATTTAATAACAAGCACTTGATGTGTTGGCTATTAATGGAATGTTTTCTTTTTAAGCTTTGGTTAATGTAAACATTGAAAAAAAAATTTTCTCCCTACAACTCTTATCAGCATAACTGCTTAACACTACCTTTTTCTTTGGGAGGAGGTGGGTGGGAAGAGGAATGTATGTTACCTATACTCTTCCATTTAATGAAAATTGATCCTGAACATCATCATTTTGCAGAATTAATCTCTGCCCTTTCTTTAGCAAAGTGACCCTTTCTGATCAAATTTCACCCCTAAGTTATGATTTTTTTTCTCCTATTTATAGAATTTACTCCACCCATCTCATGTCTGATGTCACTCTGACATTTATCAATATCCCATATTTATCACAAATACTGGATAATCAGATGATGTAAATTGAAACATTTTATAATGTTGGAACAGCTATGGTTGTCTGTATTGGATGGAGCTTTTTTTTTTTTCTTCATGTCTTGAGCAGCAGTAGGTGAGTGTGGAGAAAAGGAAAAAAGCACTCTTTGGCTCTGCGTGCAACTGCAAACCCACAGGCAACGTCACCAGACTAGAACCTCGCATCAACGGTGAGAGCTCTAGGCCAGGCCTATCACTCAGGACTGACTGACTCAGTCAGCGATTCTGCATGATTAAAAAAATACATCAATCACACTTCCTTTCTTTTTCATTCTTATAAATGTGCCTTCAAAAGGACTTTAAATTTCGACAAAAATTACACAAGATGTCCTATATCAACGGAGACACAATAGGTCTTAGCTGAAGAACAAATGAGGTGGTGTTGCCATATGAGGAATGGCTGCAACTAGCCAGATAGAGCCTGCAAAACAAAGCGTCGCCATGTTCAACGTTAAGAACCAGAATTTGACACTGTTGGCGTATTCTAATGTGATATTTTGCCAGTACACGCAGCTCTGTCACAGTGTTTGACAGCCGATTATTTTTTTGTGAGACAAAACAAAAGAAATTTACAAACCGGAGGTGGTTTTATTTTACAAATGCCAGTTTTGCTGGCGACAGGTCGAATCTTAGCAATGTATGCCAACGGATCCTGAAAGTCCTCCTCTGTCGGTGAAAACACAAGACATTCTGGAGGTGGAATAAAGTCATGTGAGTCTTTCTCCTCAGAATCCATGATTTCACAACTTGTCACATAGCGTTGTCCACGTGAACACTTCAGCACACATCACAATAACAAATTCCATGTGAAAAGAGCACTCAAACAAGCACATGAACCACACTCTCAGCAGAGGCAAATCACTCTCAGAATTTTCATCCTACGCTATAGAAAATAGTACTTTGGAGCTATTGGATGTCCGTAATTATGTATCTATATTTAACATTTTCGCAATATTTCAATCTCTTTCATATGCATTCTCTTGTAACAAAACAGACATCAAGGTATCATTCGAAAAATACGACCATTTATGTAAATAAACAAGCGCAACAATTTTGATATGAGGGCAGAGGTCAATATGCCGGTAGTGACATATATTGTCGGGCTGAATCAATGAAATCAAAATAAATTTTAAATTTCGAAAAAAAAAAGCTTTGGTCGGTTTAATGACTATCTAGATAATTCAGTTCCTTTGCTTTATAAATCATAACAGACAGTCCCTAATCAAAAGCAAAACAAAAAATATTTTATGCATTCCTTTATCATTGCCAAAATGGCGTCTCCTACAACCAGGTAAAAGCGCATACTTACCTTCTATTTTAACAACTAAAACTGACCACTTGTTGTTTTAAAACCAAAGTTTATTACAAAATAGGTAATATTATCTTTTATGAGTAATATGTAAGAATATGCATCGATATTGACTGTCTTGTTGAGTGTTAATGGCCACACAGCGTCTCGTGTGGTAGCTTGTTGCCATGGGCCTGAACATGTTGAATATTGGCCCGCTCAGTTGATTTTTTAGTTGGCTCATTTTTGTTTGTTTATCCCATTTTCTGTATGAATATGTCACAGGAATTAAGGACAGGTTTTTTCAAACTCACAGATTTTTATAATCCTCCGTTCTTACCTTTTGTCGTCTTTCGGTTTTGAAAATCTAGGGCATCCGAAGGCGTTTTTCACTTCGGACCTAAAATTCATGAAGTGTTTTCCCTACACTCTAGAGAAGTTCGTTTATATATCCAGCACTTTTGCACTCACACACACGCACTCTACCTTACCTGGTTAGTCCAGACTCTGGTTTTGTGGTTTCGTCAGGATACTTTCCCCCAAGCCCTTCCATGGCACCAACTAGTAGGTCCAGTCTGTCACTACCACAGTCAGTGTCAGACTCTGGGCCCAGCAGTGATACTGTCAAAGCTGTCCTAGCCATTGTAACCATCTACAGCTGTTCTGTCACAGTGCTAGGGCATGACTGTCTCCTGTTCACTGGAGGCTGTAGCACTGGTCAGTCACTAGTGTAACTGTCAGCACGACGATGCGCCTTCACTATTTATAAGTTAGCTATGCCGGTCCACTCCCTTCAAGTCTGAGTATCGAACTCCCCAAACTAATGTTGAACAAGTTAGCAAGACTGCTCTCTTCAAGCTCCCGTGTCATACTGCGGGAGTTTGTCTGCTTGTTTACCTGAGTGTCAGTGAACACTTTTCATGTGAGGTGTTTTGTGTACACGTTAATTAGTTAAAGGATAGTCTTGAGTATGGATGGTAACGTATGTTGTCGGAGCCTAGGATGCAGTCATTCCGTTGATCTCTGTCAGGAAGTGTTCCCTTGGTAACCCTCAAGAGAAATCAGTCTATAGCCAGAAATGAGTAGAAATGTGTGCGACGTATCTTGATCTTTACATCTCCCCACTTTTGAAAAGAATAATGTTTACAAACATTGTCTTTCACTTTTCAGTGTCTTTTCTGAATGTGTTTTTTAACAGTCTAGTCTATCTGGATTACAGACAACACGGCCACTCTTGGTGCAGTAGGGAGAGGACACGGTGTTGCTGGTCAGTACTGGTGTTGACTCAGGCTTATGCTTTGGGTTGTTGGACCGGATGGAACTGTGTTTGGATTGTGGGTCGTGCTACGTATGAATCGTCTGTTGCGTCGGAATTCAGCTCCATCTTCAGTTTGCACGGTGTATGAACGACGTTCAGGGCAAGTGTCAATGACAGTGGCTACCTCCAGTCGTGTCCTTTGGTCAGTTGGACACAGACGTAATCGCCAGCCTTCACTGGTGGTAGAGTGTGTGCAGTTTTATCATAAAGGTGCTCCTGGGTAGATTGTAATTTAGCACGTCTGGCGATGAAGCTGTTGGGATCGATGATCTTCGGTTTCAGATGCATGCTGGTGGTTGGAAGGATGGAACAAAGTTGTCGACCCATCAGTAACTGAGCTGGAGATGCTAGATTGTCCACAGGAGTGCTTCGATATTCTAGTATGCTGAGTAAAGGGTTAAGTCCATCAGACTTGGCCTTATTAAGTATGTTTTTAGTTGTCTGGATCGTTCTTTCAACAAGGCCGTTTGATTGAGGATATCCTGGACTGGAAGTGATGTGTGATGAAAATCCCAGGATGAGGCAAATGTCTTAAATTCAGCTGCTGTGAATTGGGGACCATTGTCAGTCATGACTGTCTGGGGTATGCCGTATCTGGCAAAGTGGCCTGACAGTTTCCTGACAACAAAAGCAGATGTTGTGCTTGGTAAGTCATCAATCTCAAAGTATCGACTGTAGTAGTCAACTGTTGCCATGTAAGTTTTGTCGTTCCAGGTGAGGAGATCAACTCCTACTTTCTCTGCCAGGGGCATGAAGGGATTTCATGAGGTATAAGAGGTTCTTTTGGATTTGATTTGGCTCTCGGGGTACAGACTGGGCACATGGCAATACAGTTTTGAATGTCTGTTGCCATCCCAGGCCAGAACATGATGTTTCTTGCTCTCTGTTTAGTTTTTTCAATACCGAGATGACGTGTGTACTTTTTTCACCATTTCTGTGCGAAGTGTGTTTGGGATAATTATTTTCTCCCCTTTTAGAATAATTCCTTCGAGTACAGTAAGTTCATCTCTGAAGTTCCAGAATTCTTGAATGTTGCTGTTACAGTCTGTCTTTCATTGGGCCAGCCATTTTGGATAGTTGGCTGCAGCATTTGGAGTTGTGGGTCTTCTGTTGTAGCTTTTTGTATCTCCTGCATCTTGCTGTCGCTGATAGGCATTTTTTCAAGACACAGTGCTTTGGGTATTCTTGATCATCTGGTTTGTCTGTAGGTTCTGCCGGTAGATACTTGCGTGAAAGAATGTCAGCCACTGGAATTTGCTTTCCAGGAACATGGATGATATTCAGGTTATATTTCTGTAGTTGCATGAAACATGCCCTGAAGACATGGTGGGGCATTAGCCAAAGGCTTTTTGGCAATAGATTCCAGTGGTTTGTGATCTGATTCTACAGTGATTTTCTGTCCATAGATGAACTGATGGAAGTGTTTGCGCCCAAAAACAATTGCAAGAAGCTCTTTCTCAAGTTGAGCGTAGTATTGTTCATTTGGGCTCAGAGATTTGGAAGCAAAAGCAATAGGTTTTCCTTCTTGGATTATTGCAGCACCAAGTCCAGACTTGCTAGCATCGACTTGTAGAGATGTTGGTTTTGCTGGGTCTTAGTAGGCAAGAACTGGATGATCGATGGTAGCTGCTTTTGCTTTGTCCAGTGCCTCTTGTTGAGATTTGTCCCAGATGAACTCGGTGTCATCCTTCAGTAGATCACGCATTGGTTTGGTGATTTCTGACAATTGTGGTGCAAATTTGGCAAGATAGTTTATCATGCCAAGCTGGTTTGAAGCTCCTTTTTGCTGGTTGGTGGAGGCATGTCTTGCACTGCTGTTACTTTTGAGGCATTTGGTGTCAGTCCGTCAGCTGAAATGACATGTCCAAAATACTCAACTTCTGTCTTCCCTATTCCAAGTTTCTCTAAACTCAGCTTCAGATTCTTTTCTTCAGCTCGAAGTAAGGCTGCTGCTCTCAGGTTTTCATCGTGTTCTTCGGCCGTTCTTCCACTGATGATGACATCATCATTGAGTGGAGTGATACAGGGAATGTCTTAAAATGTCTCGTCCATATTCCGTTTGAAACTCATCTTGTGCACATATGACGCCAAATGGTAGACGTTTGAAACGATATCTGCCAAATGGGATGTTGAATGTGGTCAAATAGGATGACTTTTCATTCAGTTTTAGCTGCCAGTAACCAGACTGGGCATCCAGTTTTGAGAAATATTTTGCACCTGTTAGTTTTGCAAGAGCATCTTCATGTGTTGGTAATGGGTAATGTGGTCTTTTTATAGCTTTATTCAGGTCCTTTGGATCTAAGCAAATGCAAAGTTTTCCATTTGGTTTTTGTACAGTTACAAGTGAATTAACCCATTCTGTTGGTTTGGTGACTTTGGTTATCACTCCATTTTTTTTCCATGTTGGAGAGCTGTTTTTTGAGTCTTGCTTTAAGTGCATGTAGTACACGACAGGGTGGATGAACAACTGGGACAGCGTCTTCTTTGAGGTGCATGTTGATTTCACCTTCAAGTTCTCCTAATCCAGTGAAAACTGTGCTGTGCTCTTTGATGACTTCTTCTTTTGTCATTGGTGTGGACTCCACAGACATGACAACCTTGATCAGTTGTAGTTGCACTGATGCCTGTAGTCCTAGGACTGGTTGAGAATTTGTATTGGCAATGTAAAAAATTCCTTGATAGGTGTTATCTTTGTATCTTGCTTTGAGTTTTACACAGCCATCAATTTTCAGAGGTTGACCTGTGTAACTGATCAGTTTTTCTTTACAGGGTGTTATTGCTAGGCGACATGATAGTTTTTCAAATACTGATGATAGGATAACATTCACTTGGGCTCCCATGTCAATTTTGAATTTTATTATATTCCCCGTTTCAAGTTCAATGTCAGCACTTACAGTATTGGGAATTTCTTTGCATTTGTTGATAGTGTTGACATAAAACTCAGGTTCACTGTCATCCTCTTCAATGGAGTGTAACTCCTGGCCATTCTTCTGTGATCTGTATTTGCTTTGGCAAACTTTGGCCGAGTGATTTTGTTTGTGGCAGTAACTGCATGTAGTACCCCAAACTGGACATTGTTTTAGCTTACGTTTTCCGCCACAGTTTCTGCATGTGACAATGTTTCCAGGGAATCAAAATTTGGGCGCTGTTTGTAATTATTTTTTTGTTTTCACAGCATCTACTTGCTGTGGATGTGTTGTCGCCATTGATTTCAGTCGTTCTTGTGTTGTTTCATGTGCAGTACCAATGTCTATTGCTGTTTCCATTGTGAGTTTATCTCCTTCTGTCAAGAGTTTTTCTCTTATTTCTTGTGATGCAACACCTACAACAATGCGATCACGAACCATTTCATTTTTTAAATCTGTTTGGTAGCCACAATTAAGCTTGAGCTAAGTTGCGTAAGTCTGTGACAAACCCAGTGAAGGTTTCATTTGATTTTTGCATTCTTTCATGAAATATGTATCTAGCAAATACTCTATTTGTTTTTGGTTCTGTGTGCTCTTTGAATTTTTTGAATCAGTATTTGAACATTCTTTGCATCTGTGTCAGTGAGTCCCCAGGAGTTAAAAATATCTCTACCTTTTTGACCAACCCAAATTAGGAGGTAAGCAGCCTCTGCTCCGGTTTTTTTTTCAATGGACCTTGAAACATGAGTTTTGCATGTTGCTGGAAGTTACCCCATTCTTTCTTTAAGTTTTTGGCATCCCAGTTCATTGTTGGATTGGCTTGTGATGAAGCCATGCTTGATTTTCCGTGCACTGATGATTTTTTTTTTTTTTTTTTTTTTTTTTTTTTTTAAAGCCTAATATGCCAGTCCTCCAACTGCTTTCAGAGCCGAAAGAGGGGTCTGATATATATTTTTTCCATGCTGTGTTGATGCGGTGCGTGTGTGTGGCAATGAAAAAAAATCGAAATCTGTAGTTTACTACGAAGGGTTGTGGTCATATCGTAACATGTAGGCGGCAGCCGTGATGCTGCCTTCGGTTGAAAAAAAAGCATCAGTCATTTGATCCGGACTTACGTTTGATCCGTAGGCATGTGTTTGTTACATCCCACTTCTGACACCATGTTTTGTGTACACATTGATTAGTTAAAGGATAGTCTTGAGTATGGATGGTTAACATATGTTGTTGGAGCCTAGGATGCGGTCATTCCATTGATCTCTGTGGGGAAGTGTTCCCTTGGTAAACCCTCAAGGGAAATCAGTCTATAGCGGAAATGAGTAGAAATGTGTGCGACGTTTCTTAATCTTTACAAGGTGCACTTCCACTGAGCTCGCCTATGTACGCAGAAGCCGTGTGTCACTACATTCACTTACTTTCAATGCAAACGAGAAATATCATTCACCTTTTAAAGTATGGTGTTATGTATATGATCTGATTACCATTGCAAAATATAGCGAGTGCATTTAGTTACACACGCACACACTCACACATACACACACACACACACACACACACACACACACACACACACACACACACACACACACACACACACACAAGTTGTGAAGTGCTAAGTTTCAGTCATCAGTCAGAAGGTGTCTGAGTAAAGTCAGTTCCTTCAGAAATTTCTTTACAGCACAGCTGTTCCACATTGGGTAGTGCATACTGACAAAAAAAGAGAGAGGGAGTAGGGTAGGGATGCAGAAAGGGAATATAAGGTGTGTGACTATTAAGATGCCCCAGTTCTGCAAGAGCCACATGGGTCAGACTGGGGGGGGGGGGGGGGGGGGGGGGGGGGGGGGGGGGGCAAGGTGATATTTTTCTCATTGGTTAATATTAGCCTCTCGGCCAGACTATAAACATTTTTTTTAAAGGCCTGAGGGGCAGCTAGTAGTGATGGCTTCTCCTAGGACCTGGTTCAACCTGGCAGATTACAGAAGCAAAGGAGCAGATGTGAGGTCTGTGGGTGCCCTCTAGTTCATCAGTTGGTGGGGCTGAAGACGCTTTTCCTGGGTGCCACCTTAACCTAGCCTCTCATGATTTGGTACATCATGGTGGCTTTTGCCACCGTCAGTACAACTTGAGAAGGTCAAGGTCCATCCTGGAGACCAGTTCTGTTGCAATGCCGGTGGGGTGAAAGTCATGCAGGATGCATTGAACAGAAGCATGCTGGACCATCTCTAGGCTCTCCAGTGGGTACTGTTGCTGGAGTCCCAGACTGGCAAAGCATGATTGAGGACCATCCTTTCAAGCCCTTTGCAACATTTTGATTAGATATTGTATGGGTAGTGTGTAGTGTGGCATGTCTCTTCATATCATTCTGTTTGCTTTGTCAGCAGACCATGTCTCTCTGAACCCACAACTATCCCTGACCAGTTTCCTTCCCTGTTTGATGGCAAATTGGAAAGATTGATGGTGTCATCATCTTCAAACTACACACTGATGAGTCCATGCAAGCAGTCTCATAACCCCATCATCATAACTCTTTCCATGTTCAAAAAGATGTGGGCAAACAGCTGGAACGTTCAGAGCAAGATGACATCATAGAAAAGGTGGATGGCCCCCACACCTGGGTTAGTCCTGCAGTTGTTGTTCCCAAAAGAAATGGTGGTGTTCATTTGTGCATTGACATGCTTGAAGTGAAAAAAAGGCAGTCAAGAGAGAAAAGCACCCCATACCCACCATCAGTGATGAGATTCATGAACTGAATGGATCTATGGTACTTAGCAAACTTGATTTGTCCAGTGCCTACCACCGGCTACCACTACATCCTGACAGTAGATACATTACAATATTATCTACTTATCGTGGTCTCAGGCGCAACAAAAGACCTGTGTTTGGAAAAAAACACTACTGCTGAAATATATCAGAATGCTATTTCAGAGCTGTTGCATTACATTCCTGGTGTGATGAACTTGAGTGATGATATCATAGTTCATGGCAAAAATCAAGATGATCATGATGCTTATCTACAAGTTGTGCTTACCAAACTTAGAGACTGTGGAGCAAAGCTGAATCATGAAAAATGCGTCTTCTGTGCAAAAGAATTGGTTTTCTTTGGTTCGTGTCTTCAGCAAGAAGGGTGTATCCCCAGATTCTGAGAAGATCAAGACTATCATTGATAGTAAAGAACCCAAGACTATTGCTGAAGTCCATTCATTGTTGGGCATGACACAGTATGTAGCCAGATTTATTCCAGGTTATGCATCCCTGACTGAGACAGCTGACCAGGTCTTCACGCAATCACTTTTGATAGGAGAAAAGACAGAGTCAACAAAATGTTTACCTTTTCATCTGATGTGGTTCCCTTTGCACTTGTCTTCCACTTTCATGCATTTTTCATGCAGAGAAAAAAAAAAAAAAAAAAAGAGAGGAGTGGAGGAGATGTTGAGTTGTCTGCCCAGAGGACAAAGCAGTGCTGGAAAAGGAAGCAAGAAAGGGAACCCCAGACACATTGCCATTACATGATCAATGTGCACGTTCAGATTTTGTGTTTCTTTTTATCAGATTTTCAATCCTGGCAAGTAAACATAGGTGCTTTGTAATCATATGTATGCTGCCAACTCATTTGATGGCATGTCAGTCTCGCAGAAAACAGCAAACACATTCATGTCCACAGACAGAACACTTACAGAAGAGGGAAATTCAAAAACATCATCCATGGAAAACAAATTCAGCAATTTTTGTTCACATCATTGCAAGGACTTTCTTGTCTCTTTTGTGATTTTTATTGTTGTTGTTTTGATTAACAAGTCTTCCAAGAAGTAGAGTCTGTTCATATGCAGCTTTTCACCTTCATTTGTTTTTCACTTATGTACTTGTTTGCCTGAGTCCAGTCAACCTGTTCTTCTTCAGCATCAAACAAATTTAACTGTTAGACTGTCAAAGTCATTACTCATCCTCCTGTCTGATCATGACCCTTTGCACCAAGCATCACGGTGAGTTTCTTGAAAGAAAACAGGATGGGGAAAAAAAACAAGAAGAAAATTGAGGGGGGGGGGGGTAAGAAAAGGGAAAAGAAAAAGGAAAGAACTTTCCTCATCATCACCTCATTACTTTATGTTCTTGATCACCAGTCTCTTCCATCCCCACTGCATCACACACTCTCACACACACACACACACACACACACACACACACACACACACACACCGTGCGTGCACGCACACATACACACACACATATGCATGCATGCGCGCGCGCACACACACACACACACACACACACACACACACACACACACACACACACACACACACACACGCACACACACATGCACACACACACACACACACACACACACACACACACACACACACACACACACATCCCATATTACATAAAATACTGCTTTAGAAGATTCATTAAAAAAAATGATAACATGGTTTCCTTTTTCTTTCCAGAGGCCACAGTCCCCCAGGAGGGTCAACAGCCCTGCCAGTAAGAAGCAGCATAACACCACACTGCAGACAGAAAACAGTTTTCCGAGACACAGCCAATGCGGGTGTTTTTAACAAGTCGTCAGATTCGCCAGACCTTCCTGGTATAAATGAGAGACTAGGTGAGTCTTAATGATCATGACCCCCAAAACAGACCCTGGTCTGTAAACAACACACGAGAAGCAGGCTAACAGGATATAAAATTCATCTGACACTGTGTATGTATGTGTGTGTGCACATGTGTGTGTGTGTGTGTTTTGTTATCTTGTTTCCTGTGCCATTTCAGTGGCATTACCTGCATGCTGTTTATTCCAGATCTGTATCCATAGCCCTGTCCTGGCTTGTCTTGTTGCAGCAGCCTCGTCATTGGCAAACCAAGAATCAATGTCAAGTTGTCTCGAGGCAACCAACCAAAGAAGACACTGCACTGCTGCCAAGTCACTTCAGTGATATTCAGTGGTGCAGTTCTGATTCTGGATACACAGGACACCACCAACTGGTACCCTGCTGACAACAATAATTGTTTGGTCACAGAGCCAGCATGAGTGAGCATCACCCTCTTGAGGGTGCCGTTACGTCTCTTAGTGACAGTCCCCATGACCTAGGTAACTGGGTGACCTGGACATTCTGAACTCGGCAAGAGCATAGGATAGAGACAAAATCAAAACTGAGATCTCCATGAGAGCAGGGCATGAGGGACCACAGACTTTGATACCTTTTTATGCAAATCGATGAGGATGATGATGATGAAGATGACGCTTTGGACTGAGACTGCATTACAGGGCTGCACTCAGTGCTTGCTTTCATGAAATATCCCTGCATGGACCTGGCCGAAGAGATACAGTAGATGACACTCCTCTGTGTGGCTCCAGTCTTCCCAGATGACTCCATTGCAAACTCACGTTTGGGTAGGAGCTGGTCATGGGGTGAAAAATTCCACAGATATAAATAGCTCTGATAAGAATCGGGCCCATGACCTCCCAGCGTAGAATCAGCGATGCTGACCTCTGTGCCACTGCACCTTTCACCATGTGAAGAAACAGATTCATTCATTAGTGTGCTGGATTTGTAGGTAAACGGATGATAAGGATTACTTATGGTGCATTTGTAATATGCCTATCATCAGTTCAGTGACGAATGAGTTTGACCATGAGTTGAGTCTTCTTGTTTATTATTTCTTACCTCATTATCTGTTGTCTGGCATCATTTGTTTTGGCATCTATTTATACACTTTATTTGACTGTGTTCTTGTTGTCTGTGTTGGCAATGAAATGAGTGCAGCTGTTCTATATTTTGAGGAATGGGTGGGGTTCTAATTGTTCTCCCCTTCCCCTGTTTTTGTGTTTACATCTTCAGAACTAAGTCAGTGAGACCATTGGTTTGAATGCAAGGAGCACCTGAATGGTTAGAGAAATAGAGGAGTGCAACCTGCACACTCTCAGGCATACACACACATGCACACATGCAATGCACGCATGCATGCACACACACACACACACACACACACACACACACACACACACACACACACACACACACACACACACACACACACACACACACACATACACGCAACACACACACACACACACACACACACACACACACACACACACACACACACACACACACACACACACAGTAGTTCTATATCTGCCACAGTACATCTATGTGTGCACCACTCTGAAGCCGTGTAAAACAAACAAAGAAGTGTCCTATTCTTGTGCAACACATTAATAGAGAGAGCAATATGAAGACTTGGAACATTTCCATTTTTCTTTGAGTAAAATGTCATTTTGCTTACTTCTGAATGTAGTATGCAGTGCAGGATTATTCATACATGTCAGAAAAAGCTTGTGAACTTGTTTTCTCTCCACCCTTCATATACTAATCAGACTTTCTTTTCTTTTTCCCATGTAGGTTACCTTCGACCGTCAAGAGAACTGCTGGAGTATTACAGAAAAAAGATTGCAGAGTATGATGATGAACATGAGGAGCTTGTCAGCAAGTTGGAAGAGTACAAGGTTACGTATGAAGAGCAGGTAAGAATGGCTGCACTTTGTAAAATATTACAGCAACAGTTGTAAATTGTATGTCAAGCTGAGGCTTAGAGCTAGAACACATTTGCCATAAGAGAGTGATGGCAGTGTGTTTATTAGAAACGGAAGTTTTACACCTCTGTTTATTGATAGAGTACCTACAAAGGTCAAGAATCTGACATTTATGTAACTATGATTCAGTGGTAGAATGTCTTTAATGCGCTGCTGATCTTAAAACCATGATAAAAGAAAAGATTGTCTTCTTGTTTGCGTTTCCAGCATGTATTTTCATCTTTTGAAATTAAACAGAAAATGCTTTCTTGTGTGAAAATTTCATGTGCAAAAGAGTGGAACAAGGGGACGTTACTAGACTGAGTATTTTTCTGTTTTGCAATAAACCTTGACTTTTTAGAAAAAAAAACGGAGAAGAAAGAAAAACTAAAAAGGCAGAAGTGACAGAAAGTGAGACATTACAACAGATTCAACACGATCTCTTTTTTCTTAGCACCAATCATAGTGATTTTTTTATTTATTTTTTTAAGTAGGTTTTATATCCTTTTAAAGTATTGTTTGATTTAATTTGAATTACTTGCGATTCAGGTCTTGTTTAACTTATTCAGAATGCTTTTTTTTTTTCAATCAGATAAAGGTGCTTTGAGTTTAAGATTAAAAGTTTTCTCCTTTTTTCTCTGTCATTTTCATGTTGAATGTTTGAAAAATGTGTTTTTGTAAATTAAGAAAAACAGTGTTTTCCACTGACATCCTCTTGGATTAAAAAAAAAATACATAGCCAGATAGATATGTGTACAGAGAGAGACAAAGAGACAGAGAATACAAACTCAAATAATCCTGCTGCCATACTAGTCAAGTGACATGCTTTGTAAGTCTGCGCAGTCCTGCAATGCTGCCGTTAATGACCAGTCTTTGTACCCATCATCTTTTTTTGTTTGTTTGTAGCACCGACTGCAGTGGGGAGCTGCGACAACGCGAGGAAGAAATCGTAGAGCTACAGAAGGCACTGAGTGACATGCAGATTTACCTCTTTCAAGAGCGGGAACACGTCCTCCGACTCTACGCAGAAAATGACCGCCTCAAGGTAAGTGTATGAAAATGGAGCGTATGGAATATATCTTATATTATTTCAGTGAAGAAATGTGTTATGTGTAGTGTGTATGTATGTTTGTATATATGTGCAAATGTGTGTTTTGCGTTCATTTATCTTCACATGTCTGTATATGTGATAAACTGACCATTAGTCCCCTAAGCGTTGAAAAGTCTGTGCATGGTGTATAAAGCCTAGGGTAGATATATGGGAAAAAAATATAACAATTTACAACTGATTGCTGAAATGGGTACACTGTTTGCATCAATTTGTCCTTGAGTTTCAACATTCCTGTTGAAAGGATTATTTTTACCAGTGTGATTACAGAGAAATTTTTTTTTTATATACATTTTGAAGAAAGTGAAAGATTCATCTAGGACAGGGGAGGGGACAGTGTGTGTCTTCGTGTGCATGCCTTTTTTTGCAGTTATTTAATTGCAATTGTTTTAATCATATTACAGATCCGGGAGCTGGAAGATAAGAAGAAAATCCAAAAGTTGCTGAGCCTGGGGCACAGCCACTGAAGGGGAGGTGACGTACTTCATCAAGGAACCACCAGCCAAGGCCATTGTCGATCAGAAAAGCCAAAAAAGGCTGCCGCTGGCACCACTAGACGTGAGTCACAAAATTTGAAAAAGCATACGTCTTTTCTTGAAAAGAAAAAAAGAGGAACATTGACTAGGAATGATGCAGATATTTGCAAAAATAGTTTCTTTGACAAATATACATATTTACAAAATTATTTACAAACTTACAAGATTTACAGTATGAAAAGCATAGGTTTTGTGAGAAATATGCCTTGTTTATGAAGATCAAGAGTCTTTTCAATTTGTCCTTGACTATTTATGTCCTACATCTGTAGTGCAGATGACAAATAGGGGTGACAGACAGTGTGTTGCAAACAGTATTTGCACAGGGAAAATTATGGACATTTTCCCAGGTGCTTGGTTTACTGTTGTTTTGTTTTGTTTGTCAGTTTGTTTTCCATGCTTTGTGCTAATACTGTTGGGATTACCATTGTGTTTTCCAGCTTCCACAGCTCCAGCAAAGAAGAAAGCAGTGCCGGTTGTGGACAGGAGGCCATCTTTTGACCCGCTGCCAGAGGAGAAATACAAGCATGACAATGAAGTGCTGACCTTACAGGTACAGGGGCTTGTCAGTTAAAAGAATCTCTGGAGAGTTCAAAGAGCATCATACCTGAAAAATACATATGCTTGAATTTTGCCTGGTACAAATTGCTTTATTGATCCTGCCAACATTATTTGGTTACTTTTTATTGGAACAACTGTAAAATAAAACTTCAGTTCCTTCAGTTTGGGGTTAAATGTACTATAAAGGCCTACCAGTCAGATATCACTAGTAGGGGACTGATCCATGGACCCATAGATGGAGATAACAATACTTTACCCACTAAGCCTGTGCTGGGACAGAACGAAATCTACAGAGATATCCTGGGAGTTTTGTTATTGCTGTTTTTTTTCTGTAAAATTGTACAACAAAAAAACTCTGTGCATCAGCTGGCCTGTGAACAGTATGACATGACCTGTAAACAACATGACATGACCTGTAAACAGCATGACATGGCCTGTAAACAGCATGACATGACCTGTAAACAGCATTACATGACCTTGAACAGCATGGCATGACCTGTGAACAGCAGGACATGACCTTGAACAGCAGGACATGACCTTGAACAGCATGACATTACCTGTGAACAGCATGACATGACCTGTAAAAAGCATGACATGACCTGTAAACAGCATTACATGACCTTGGACAGCATGGCATGACCTGTGAACAACATGGCATGACCCTTAACAGCAGGACATGACCTTGAACAGCATGGCATGACCTGTAAACAGCATGGCATGACCTGTAAACACAGCATGGCATGACATGTTAACAGCATGGCATGACCTTGAACAGCATGACATGACCTTGAACAGCAGGAATGACCTTGAACAGCAGGACATGACCTGTAAACAGCATGGCATGACCTGTGAACAGCATGACATGACCTTGAACAGCATGACATGGCCTGTGAACGCATGACATGACCTGTAAACAGCATGATGTGGCCTGTAAACAGCATGGTGTGGCCTGTAAACAGCATGATGTGGCCTGTAAACAGCATGACATGACCTGTAAACAGCATGACATGACCTGTAAACAGCATGACATGACCGGTGTGCCAGGTGGAGTCTCTGCAAGCGCAGCTGGCAGAGCAGACCAAGCTGGCCAAAGAGCAGCTGGACGCCATGGTGGAAGACCGCCGGGTCAAGGAGGAAGAGTTTTTGAGACGCGCCGGAGGAGAGACGAAGAGAAAATACGCATTCTTACTGAAAAGTCAGTTTCAGTGCTTTTTTCATGTGGAAAGAAGGCTTTTTTTTTTTTTTTTGCTTTTTTTTTTTTTTTTTTTTTTTTGAGTTGGTTCCCACATTGGGCATATTACGAAAAGGAGAAGGGAACAAAGAGAATCAGTTCATGTTTAATATTTTCATTCTTCTGTCTATCAGATGGTAAATTTGATCAAGTGTTTAACAGTAGTGTTCAGTGCCCTGTTTCAAATAGAAGTCAGTCGCATGTTTGGCCTCTCATTAAAAGATGTGTATCTTGTGTATGATACGCCTTTTACAATCCTATATCTTAAGTGGAGGACTAACCCATAGTTGTTCTTTGTTTTTGTTGTTTTCAAACAAATCACTTTTTTTTTTAACCAAAACCCTACTATTTGCAGACTACACAAAACACAAGACCTGCTGTACGACTCCACCAAAGACTTTCTGGAGCAACGCTACCAGGGACGCTCTGACGAGCGTTCATGGATGGCAGAGAAAGACAAACTTCTGCAGGACATGGATCGCTGCAAAGCTCAGTTGGTGTCCAATACTCACAGGCGACATGACATCCTCAACGCCTCCATGGCGTCTGGCGATGGCCGAGCAGTTTCTGCTGAAGAGATCAAGGTGAGGCATGAATCAGGCATATTAATGGGGATTTTTTTTGGACTTTGCTAATGTGATCTTGCATCATTCAGTATTATTGGTGTTATGCTGGAATCACACCTGGCCTTGATGTTTAATGTGGTCTGTACATCAGGTGTGACCGTGAAGCAAAGCTTCTTTGGTGCCTGGCATAGGGGTTCTTTTTTCCCCCATCTAATGTATTTTGTGTCCTATCAGTGGTATTACTCTATGCTGCTTATTCCATCTGCGTCACGCACAACCACACCCAGACATACTGTTTTGTCACAGTTCCAACACCAGCTGTCCTCAAAGAGCTGTGAAATAAGACATCATGACGCAACCCATTAGACAGGACGCTGCCCACCGCCAAGTCATCTTGTGTTGTTCTGTTATGCCTGAACTGATCCAGTGCATGCAGGATACAATCTCCTCAGCCATCTCACCATTGACGCCGCCACTTTCAATCCCCCACCCTCCACCCCATTCCATCCTTCCCTCTTCTGCCTCCCTTTCTCTTATCCTCCTCAGACAAGAATAACTGCTTCATCAGGGAAACGGCTTGAGTAAGATTTACCATCCAGGGTATGACAGATACCCATCCATGAACTTGGAGCCACAGAACAACATTCAGACTGGCCATGGGTACAGATATAGAGGGAACAGAAGGTGAAGGCACCACAAATGTAGGGTATGAAGGGCCATAGCATTTGAGACTTTCTGAAATTTATGATGATGAGTGATACTGAAGATAAAGTAATTTTATAAACTCCGTTCTGGTTTGAGACTGCAAGTCAGGGATGTACTCTGCACTTCTTCTGATGATAAATGTTGGCATCCACCTGACACAAGAGATGCAGACACCCTCGCTGTTGGCCAGTCAGCCTTCAGAGACACATCTGCTCTGTGAAGTGGATGAACCCTGACTGTATGGTTCCAGTCTTCCCCTTTCAGCCCATGGCATACTCAAGGACTCTTCGTTGTTGTTGTCTGTTCTGTGTGAATTTCTAGTGTGTAGTCAGTGTTTTAAAGGTAATCTTAACTTTGTTTCTTTTCAAGGGGTGACATATAGCAGTCTACAGAAACTTTATGGCAGATAGTGAACAAACTTTTGTTGTATAACCATGATCTTTATTTAATAGCTAATTTGCCAATTTAAAGTTAGTCTGTGCCTGTAAGCCGCTTGATAAAGATTTGCAATAAATCGAAAGCTTGCGCAAAGATGAGCATTGAGTTCTTGTTTATTCTCTACAATACCATGATCTTTACCAATGATCAGGGTCATTGCTTTACATAGTCTTCCAGTCGTTATCATGCATGCAAATCATTAGGTTCTGTGTGTCATATGAAATATTATGTGTGGTTTTGTTTTCAGTCAATGGAGTATCAGCTGCAGCAGTCACAAAAAATGGCAGACATGTATCGTGAGCAAGTCATCCAACTGGAAGATGAGCTGTCGCGCATAAGAGAAGAAGGGGATGTCACCCGGGAAGTTTTCCATGTATGTGTTTTCTGTTTTGTAATCTGGTAATTATGACACTTTGATTTGGTTTTTTTTTTTTTTTGTGATGTGGTTTGGCTTGTTCTACTTTGTGTCAGAATATTGTGGATTTGCTGGTATTACTCATCATCCAGGTAACTGATATCTACTGCATTCATAACATCATGAAATACAAGATGCTTTCAAATACAATTCTGTCTGCAAGAATATTTCTGTTCATCATGTGTTATTGAGAGGTATAGATATTGACCATTTCCAAAACTCGAATTTTTAAGAATATTTTAATGACCCATATTTCTAGTATAGCTGAGTTACGATGAGGCTAGGCAAGACTGAACAGCTTGTTTTAAAAAACATAAAGTGATAGAATGAATGGCTGCTTGAGAGAAAACACAAAAAACAGGAGGATAGAGGGGTTGAATTGATTAAATTTTATATGAATGTTTATATGCAGCTTTTTTTTTTTTTTTTTTTTGCTTTCTGATCACTGATAAATGTTAGTGGCAAAGAGAAGTTAAAGTAAACCGTTGACCAGATTGACTATGAGGATGGTCTGATTTTATTATGCAGAGGGAATTCAAGAGGAGGAGGCAAACTGAATCCATTCCTCCTCTGTGTTGCTGTCCATTTGAGTGGTCAGTCCTGTAGGTAGGGTGAAGTGTGCTGTCCATGGCAGTGATCCGACAGATTTCCACATTTTCTCTTGGATTTTCACTGGACCAAACCATGTCTGGCCTTAGGGTGTCAAAGGTATGACTGACTGCAAAATCTGGCTTGTGATCTGTGGACAAGTGCACCTTAGGGTGTCACAGGTATGACTGGACTGCAAAGTCTGGCTTGTGATCCATGAGCAAGTGCACCCAAGGGTTTCAAATGTACAACTGCAAAGTCTGGCTTGTGATCTGTGGGAAAGTGCACCCTTAGGTTGTCCAAGGTATGACTGGACTACAAAATCTGATTTGTGATCTGTGGCAAGTGCCACATGGGTATTCATCCACATAGGAAATCTTCATTCTGTAGAGGTGAAAAAGACATTGGTAACATCCTGTTCTGAGCCTGAAGGTGATAGCATCCCAGGATGTGTCCAAGTGATGGATTCTGTTCTCTGTAACGTCCAGATGAATGAGTTCCTCCATGTGGTCCTGACAAGGCTTGGCAAGACTGTCTTGGCCTGTGTGTGACTCAGGGAATCCACTGCAGAACCATCCACTGCAGAACCATCCACTTCAGAACCATCCACTGCAGAAACAACAGTCCCTGCTTCTCTTTCAGAATCTGCTCTGGTTCACAAGCGTAGAAATTCTGTAGCAGAGACTTGACAACTGAAAAGAAAAGTGTTTTGTATCAGATGACTGTCTGATGCAGCAACTGAGTAGAGGACATGTTTAGGCATGGCAATTAGTGGAGTAGTACAATGGTCATAGATATGCTGTGGTGTTACTTTTGAAGATTGATGTACACATCAGCTTCTCCATTTTTCATTCAAAATTTGCTCTTCTGTGTAGAGTTCATCAGTGATGAATGACTTGCAATAACTATTTTATGTTGTCAAAAAGAAAGTAAGATTTTTTTTTAAAACAAAGGCAATGTTCCCTAAAAAAAAAAAAAAAAAAATGTTTTATTCGTCTTACTTGTATTTGACAGACTCATGAGTATGTTACAGAGGTGTTTTTTGTTTGCTGTTTTTTTTTTTTTGTGGTGCTTCATATTACGGTTATGGTACATACTAAATGTAGCCAAGTGTAGCAGAAAAACGAGTCTCAAAGATACTGGAGTAAAACTAAGAAAAAGTCAAAACTTCAAAATATATTTCAAGTATGAAAAAGCGTGTGTGTGTGTGTGTGTGTGAAAAAGATATGTATGCATATTAAACTATTCGAGGTGAAAGGCTCAGTCTCAAAGATGTTTAACCATTTTTCTTTTCATAGTTTTTTTTATTTTTTTCAGCAAAGTTGTATTAGTAGTGATTGATGTAGAAATTTTGTCAGCTTTCATGATTTTCCTGTGCTTAATGAAAGGTTAGCAGATTGATAACACAGATGCATTCAGCTGCCCTAATTGTGAGAACTCAGTTGACAGTAATTTCATTATCTTCATGTTGCAGGTTTTTTGTGTTTTTACCATGGTAAAAAGTGGTGGGCTGAGCTTGGAGTGGCTGGATGGCTATGTGGTAGAGCATCAACTTCAGAGTCGGAGATTGCAGGTTCAGATCCCTGCTGACACCCAACATAACATGGCATTGTCGCTGCTTGTCTGAGTGCTTGTCATTCTGGTGGTATTGGCGTAGTGTTAGGCAGGTGCCCTGTCCCAGCTGTCCTGAAATAGTGGACCCCGTCTGCCAATGCCACTGACTACTGCCATTACTACCTTTCATTTTTGTGTGGCTGTGCAGGACCGCAGTGAAAGATGACCAGGCGACTGCAGTTGATGAATTCAAGGTACCAAGACTTGGAACGTCGCCGGGCTTTGGAGGTGGAGGGATTCCAGACTGACATAAAGAACCTTCGACAGCGGCTCAAGGACGTTGAGCGACAGTTGTACAAGGTCAGCTCAACAGAAACCAAGCCAGTCCTGCTCACTGATATTTTTTTTCTTTCCATTTGTAATAGGTTTATTATGATAGATAAAGTTAAATCAAGAAATTTGGGTAAAGAATTTTCAAGTTTGTGTTTCAAATCTTATTTTGGAGTTTATGGAATTACCTTTTCTTGAGATGTTCGGTTTCTTGTAGATGTGGGAATTATGATCTAAAAATCCATAGTACTGATTTTTTGTAGTTTTTGCTGATGGTCTTGCTGTTGATGACAAACTTCTCTTTTTCTTTCTTTTCAGTGAAGACTATATAGTAAGGTAATGTTGCTTATAGCCCAGCCAACCGCAAAGGGCAATATCAGGGCTGACATCGCGTTGAAGTCTACCCACAAATCAGTCAAGACTGTAGGCACACTGTCTGTAACCTGGCTTTCAAAGCATTCATGGTTGGTGTCTTGGAATCTCAAAGCTCAAACTGCTTAAAGCCTGGATTATCCTTTGCAGCAGTTTGCTACAGTTGCTGCTTTAAAATCATAAATATTGAACAGTAAACACCACCAACACCCAATAAGCATATTGCAAATTTTCAGTTTATTTGTAAAACTTGTCAAGCATAAAAAACCAAGAGCCCACTGAATGACAGCCCGAAGCACAGCATTTATATTTCTGAAACTGATCATCTCTCACTCCCAGTTTACCTGAATTCTCACTCACAGCTTTAAAATCCTAACAAAAGCCTACCAGAGTTAAAGAAATAAATGGCAGCAGTGAGCTTCATGTGAAATAAAAACATAGGGCAGTCAGTCAAGACCTTGAAAAACAAACAGAAATGAGCTCAAGCTCACACTAGTGCGACTAAAGATACCCGAAATACCCCCTCCCCTTCCTCCATCATTAAATTCATAAATATGTTTACTTCTATATAGTAGATTGGTTTGGCTGAAACCTGAGTTTAGGCAGTTTTATGAAGAACCAGGCACCCAGCACATCTAAGAAAGTTACTATCATGACAAACTGCGTTGCTGCATTGTTATCTGTTACAGCGCCTTTTCTCCAGAAACATTAACATTCGCATGAATTGTGCAATGGAATGTAAAGAAGTGATGAATTATCTTGACTGAGCAACAATGCAGTATAGGTATTAAGCCCAGCAAATGGACTATCTCCTCATCATTTATCGTTTGTCTTATTCCATTGCTGTAGGTTTACTTGTTTTGCGGAAAATCATTACTAAATGGACAGCAAAATGTAAAAGAAAAAAAAAATTTTGCAGGGTCAGTACAATTGATTAAACAATGATGACAGTGATAATGATAATTCTTTCACATTAACTTTAGTTGTCCTTCTGTGTTTATTGGCTTTCGTTCAGGTTACCGAGTCTCTAGATAAATATACACCTCACTTGAATGCAGCTGGTCATCAGCAACCAAAATTAGTCTTAACTCTTTCATTCCTACCTTTCTGTGAACCATTACTTCCTCTCGTTCCTAGATTCTTATAATACAAGTATTCCCTTTATTCCTGGATTTATAGAGAAAAGAAAGAAGTGTAAAGTGAGAACTGCCACGTATGCAGTAGCAAACCAGCCAGAATAGAGTGGCGACGACTTTCCCACTCTGTAGGGGCCGTCTGGCATCCATTCCATTCATAAACACTGCTGCACGAGCGACCTGGTCATGACGTGTACTGATGACGCGACTCGCCCGAAGTTCAAAGCGCTTACCGCAAGAACTGATTTTCCAGGCTGCAGAAAGGAAAGAAGGGATTTTGTGCTACCCAGTTTTCCAGGCTGCAGGAAGGAAGGGTAGGATTTCTGGAAACCCGGAAAACGGGTTGCAGGGATGAAAGAGTTAAAGTCATGTAAGAGAATGTCACTCTCACTTCACGTATTTTGACATGCAAAATGTAAGAGGATTAGTACCATAACATGATCATCCTCATATGTGATTGGCATAAATAGTGTACCATGTTCATGCATTGCCTATTATGGTGTGTTACAGGTGACCTTGGGATTTACTGAAGACATGGACATGAAAAGACCAGACGACATTGATATGCAGGTCCTGAGAAATGTCCGAAGTACTGTTGGCCGGTCCAAGAAAATCATGGGGGAACTGAAAAACTTGAAAACCAAAGTGTACGGACTTGAAAATGACCTGAAACATTTGTGATAACAGCAACAGCTCTTTTTCAGGTTCTATCATTTTTTAACTGGTTTTTGATAGTGAAACTAGTTTTTTTCAAATGGCAAAAAGAAATACAGTCCATTTGTGTGTGTTGTTGTGTGTGTTTGAGAGTGTGTGTGTGACAGAGATGGGTTTGTGTGGTGTGTGACAGTATGTGTGGTGGGTGTGTGTTGGGTGTGGTGGGGGGGGGGTGGGGTGTGGTGGGTTGTGTGGGTGTGTTGGGTGGGTTGTTTGTGTTTGGGGTGGTGTTGTGTGGTGTTGTTTTTGCGCTTGGTCTTGTTGTTGGTTGGTTGTTGGTGCTTTTTCTGAGAGTGTGTATATGTGTGTGTGTGTGTTGTGTGTGTGTGTGTGTGTGTGTGATTAGGGGGCCTATTGTTATTGTTGGTGGTTTGTTGTGTTGGCGTTGGTAGTGTGGTTTAGTGTTGTGTGTGGGTTGGTGGGGGGTGTTGATTCAAGGGCGGACGTGAACGTGGCGAATCTGGATAATAAAAAATGACGGTCGGACTGGTTTGGTGGAGGTGGCTTGTGGTGTGGGGTGTGTGCGTTGTGTTTGTGTGCAGTTTTGAGCAAGTGTGTTCGTTAGAAGGTGGTTGGGGGGGTTGTGGGTGTTGGGTTTTTTGGATAGGTGTTGGGGGTGTTGGTGTTTGTGCCCCCCGCCGCAGATTGGTTTGGGGGTTTATGGGGGTGGGTGGTTTGTGGGTGTTGGGTAATTTGTGTTGGGTGTTGGGTGGTGGGGGTTGGGTGGTTGTATTGGGGGTGTTGTTTCATTTGTATGTTTTCTTGTGTTTCCAAATTGGTTGTGGTTTGGGTGGTTGGTTTCCAAAGTACTGAAGTGTGGGGTGGTGTTGTGGGGTGTGTGGTGGGGGTGTGTTTGGTGTTTGGTGTGGGTTTATGGGGTGGGAGCACGGGTTGGTTTGTGTAGTTCGTGTTGTGTGGGTTGGGTTGTTTGGGGGTTGGTACTATGTTCAGACACTGGAGTGTTTTGTGTGTTTGGGTGGTGTGTTTTTGGGTTGGTTTTGGTTTGGTGTTTTTGTGTGGGAGTTTGATGAAATCAATCAATTTGCCTGTGGTATTGAAATGCATTGAGGAAATGGTTATGGGGGGGTTGGGTGGTGGTGGGTTGGGTGGTGGTGGGGGGTTGGTAGTTGGGGGGGTTGGGTGTGTGGCATGTCTTATAGTAACTTGTTAGTGATTTTATGAACAAGTTTGTAGAATGATACGTATAGATATGTGATAATTGCATACTCCATTGTTAGTCTCATTTGTTCAGACACTGGAAAAGACTTTGATGAAATTCAATTTGCCTGTGGTATTGAAATGCATTGAAGGAAATTGGTTAGCATGTTTTTATAGTAAATTGTATATTATGAACAAGTTGTAGAATGATACGTATATGTGATAATTGCATACTCCATGTTAATCTCATTTGTTCTATTCAGCATGTTTTTTGTTCATATGTAGATAATAGTTCTTGCAAAATGTATGTTGTATTTGTGTGTCCTTGGAATATAAAGTATCAAGAATGTATCATGTGCTTTGAGTGTATTGTACAAAGAGCACATGTCAGAGGGAGAGAGGGAATATGTGTGTGCATGTGTCTCAAAGATATTTGTTATGTTTCTCCTAATTTCATATTCATATCCCTTGCTTTGCTTACAGGCTAACAAAATGTCCATATAAACCTTATTTTTCATGCATGACATGTGCAAACACATACACAAATGCTCATGCACACACCTACACACACACACACACACACACACACACACACACTTTGGACATGTATCCCATTCATATGCACAGATACATTCACATTAGCTGTCTGTACACCTTTCTTTGCCTTTGCCTTCCTCACCCCACCCAACAGCCATCCCCTCCACCTGACAGCAACTCTACCACTGACTTCATTGTTCTGGCCATAATGAGACAAACTCTTAGCATTCACATGAAGCCAGCAGTGTGACGCATATATGATTTTGTCGGACAACTTTGGAGCACAGAACTTGCTTCCTAAATGTACCATTGAGTAGTGGTTGAATAATTCTTCAGCCTACCATTGAGTAGGGGTTGAATCATTTCTAAGTGTACCGTTGAGTATGAGTTGAATAATTCCTGAGCATACCATTGAGTAGGGACTAATTGTTAAGCCTACCATTGAGTAGGGGGTGGCTAATTCCTAAGTGTATCATTGAGTGGGAGTTGAATAATTCCTAAGCGTGCTATTGAGTAGGGGTTGAACAATTCCTAAGTGTACCATTGAGTATGGGTTGAATAATTCCTAAGCATACCATTGAGTAGGGTTTGGATAATTCCTAAGCATGTACCATTGAGTACAGGTTGAATAATTCCAAAGCGTACCATTGAGTAGGGGATAATTCTTAAGCCTACCATTGAGTAGGGGTTGGCCAATTCCTAAGTGTATCATTGAGTAGGAGTTGAATAATTCCTAAGCATACCATTGAGTAGGGTTTGGATAATTCCTAAGCATGTACCATTGAGTACAGGTTGAATAATTCCAAAGCGTACCATTGAGTAGGGGATAATTCTTAAGCCTACCATTGAGTAGGGGTTGGCCAATTCCTAAGTGTATCATTGAGTAGGAGTTGAATAATTCCTAAGCATACCATTGAGTAGGGGTTGGATAATTCCTAAGCGTACCACTGAGTAGGGGTTGGACAGTTCTAGACACTTTTTGCCCCCAGCATCCTGCTTCCTCTTAAGTCTGTTTAAGTCGGGGGCCGAAACAGCTTGGTTGGTAGAGCCCCGAACTCATAATCTTGGTGATCCTGGGGTTGCGGGTTCGAATATCCACAGGCCATTTCGGTACAGGGTGATTTTTTTCTCTCAGAGTTAACTTTGGTTCTGACTCCATTCCCCAAATCATCCTTTGAGAAAAGACTATATAAATCGAGGTTCCATGTGTGAACACATGCATAACATCTTGCTCACACGTAAAATCCCATCACCAACTTTCGAAAGAGAAGGTCAGTTTGGCCGTTGGTATGAATGACACGTTACACATAGCATGCACTCTGTGTGAAAAATCGAAAGAATGGAAGAGTTGTTAAAAGGAATGAACATACTGACTGAATGACTTAGGGGAAACGACTGAATGAAGTGCCAGCAGGCAGCTCTTCAGTCAGCTCCACCTAGAGGCAGCCCGTTGTGTAAACAAGAATGCGGATTGTAAAGCGCTTAGAGCTTGGTCTCTGGCCGGGGATAGGCGCTGTATAAGTACTCTCTTTCTAACATGATTTTTTTAAGCAAGTTAATGTCTCTGTGAGGATACCGTGAAATCTTTCGTCGTAAATAATACGGTCACCTTTTGCAAGTTCTAAGCTAGTACCTTCCCCTTTTCTGTAATTGTCTTTGACTGTTCTTTTTCTGTCCCTGTTCCTTCTTGCTGACTGACTCCTATTTGGGGGCAGACGGTAGTAGGGGGGAGGAGTGTACTCCTGTGGTTTTTTTTTTCTGCTTTTATAGTCCATTTTTCAGGTTGTGTTTTTACAGAACCTTTAATTTTTTTTTCTCAGGTCACATTTTGCTAACATGCCTGTTTTTCATGTCATCTTACTACTAGGTTGCTAGAGTGTCCAGTGTAGACGCTTGCAGTTTATTTTGTATTTTTTGTTTGCCCATATGGTTTTGTTTTCGTCATTTTTTAAGTAACTTTTTACCTCATCATTTTTTTTATTGCGACAGGCAGGCACTGTCAGCATAGCCTAATTTG
Organism: Conus betulinus; assembly: GCA_016801955.1. Lineage (NCBI taxonomy): Eukaryota > Metazoa > Mollusca > Gastropoda > Neogastropoda > Conidae > Conus > Conus betulinus. Next base: position 87,691 of record JADBJO010000299.1, read on the forward strand.
ATCTGCTTTGAGGATGTCAATAGTTCGATTACCATCTTGTAAACTGCTGTGGAGAAACCGATATTTTTTTGTTGTTGTTGTTTGTTTGTTTTTTTGTTTTGTTTTGTTTTCTTTTCTTTTATGAGGATAAACCATATTCTTCAGTCTTACTTGTGGACAGCCCTGTGAAGGTCTTGTTCTGTTGCCTTGGCATTGAAAATAAGATTTTTTTTTTTAACTGACTGAGCTAAGCAAGTGAGTGACTAGGATGTGCGGATCATGAAGATGGACAGTAATATTTTAACAAACAGAGAAGCTTTTTTTTTTCATTTGAGAGGCAATGGCGTTTCCTACTTTTTTTTTCCTTGTGTGACTTTTTTTTTTTTTTTTTTTTACTGATATGTGAAATACATAAATGAATGTTTACAAATGGGGAGAAGGAGGAAGAAAAGAAGGAAAGTGACTTCGTGACGAGACTTCATAGCAAATGAGCCAGGGTTAGAAATCGTGAGGATTTTGAGTTCCAGAACATAAAGACACTCATCCGTCCAAGTAAATTAAAAAGGAAGAAAATTGCCCATGTGCCTTCCACATAAAGAAAATCAAACAAAGACAAAACACCATAACTGTTCTTTCGTCACCTGTGCTTTGAGGAGCTGGTTGTCAGCCCAACTGACCAATGAGACTCTTGTCCACACCCCTCCTCTCACACACAGCCGGACCCCCCCCCCCCCCCCCTACACACACACACACACACACACACACACACACTTTAAGGAATGACCTGATCTGCTCTGAAATATTATGAGTATCTTTCTGTGAGCGTGTGTGAGAGAAACGAACCGTTCCTTTATCAAAGGTAGGCTTCTAATGAAAGGCTCAGCAGACTGGAGGGGGAGGGGGAAGAGGCTATCATCAAGATCACTTTGAGAAAAAGATTGTGAATGTGAAATTCTATTACTTTCTAAGCTACCATCAAGATCACTTTGAGAAAAAATGTGAATGTAAAATTCTATTACTTTCTAACTACTTATTATTCATCTCTCTCTCTCTCTCTCTCTCTCTCTCTCTCTCTCTCTCTCTCTCTCTCTCTCTCTCTCTCTCAGTATTGTCAGTATGAATTATATGTGTTGAAATAATGTATGCATGACAAGGATAGATTGTAAGATTAGGCTTTGGCCTAAAATCTTCATCCTTACATGTTAAAGATCAGTCAATCAAATCAATCAATCAATCAATCTCTCTCTCTCTCTCTCTCTCTCTCTCTCTCTCTCCTCTCTCTCTCTCTCTCTCTCTCTCTCTCTCTCTCTCTCCCCTAAACCAGGCCACTGCAAATGGAACATCTCTCCTAAAGTCTCTTAAACAGAAGTTAAAGCGGACTGGTTCGTAAAACAGTACAGCAGTAATATGTATATCGCTTTCTGACCTTTCAAAACATACATCTTGATAACCTTACGGTTAAACACTTTTGAGATACTCTGACAAGACTACGACTTGGTTTAAATGAGCTTGCCGTAAATAGGAGATTTCAATGTTCTGATGTGAAGCGCCTCTGCCTGTTAGGAGACGTCAATGTTCTGATGTGAACTGACTCTGCCTGTTAGGAGATTTCAATGTTCTGATGTGAAGCGACTCTGCCCGTTAGGAGATTTCAATGTTCTGATGTGAAGCAACTCTGCCTGTTAGGAGATTTCAATGTTCTAATGTGAAGCAACTCTGCCTGTTAGGAGATTTCAATGTTCTGATGTGAACTGACTCTGCCTGTTAGGAGATTTCAATGTTCTGATGTGAACTGACTCTGCCTGTTAGGAGATTTCAATGTTCTGATGTGAACTGACTCTGCCTGTTAGGAGATTTCAATGTTCTGATGTGAAGCAACTCTGCCTGTTAGGAGATTTCAATGTTCTGATGTAGAGCAACTCTGCCTGTTAGGAGATGTCAATGTTCTGATGTGAACTGACTCTGCCTGTTAGGAGATGTCAATGTTCTGATGTGAACTGACTCTGCCTGTTAGGAGATGTCAATGTTCTGATGTGAACTGACTCTGCCTGTTAGGAGATTTCAATGTTCTGGTGTGAACTGACTCTGCCTGTTAGGAGATTTCAATGTTCTGATGTGAAGCAACTCTGCCTGTTAGGAGATTTCGATGTTCTGATGTGAACTGACTCTGCCCGTTAGGAAATTTCGATGTTCTGATGGTGAAGCGACTCTGCCATTAGGAGATTTCAATGTTCTGATGTGAAGCAACTCTGCCTGTTAGGAGATTTCAGTGTTCTGATGTGAACTGACTCTGCCTGTTTATGAGATGTCAATGTTCTGATGTGAAGCGAT
>JADBJO010000299.1:92500-95000 GCA_016801955.1 Conus betulinus
TGTGTGTGTGTGTGTGTTGCCAGTGGGCTTTGCAGTCATAAAATACGGGCTGGTGCACCCACGGGTATGCTTCCGGGAACGTTCTCCTGTGTCACTTCCAGTGGCCAATCACAAATGGCTTTGTCAGGCAGCAGTTATGTCCCTTGACGTCACAATGCTCTAAAGAGTGCCTGCACTTTCTGTCAACACAATGGAGGCTTTCGGGGGGGGGGGGGGGGGGGGGGGGGGGGGGGGGGTGCAGGAACACTCCGGCTGACTGGTTTAGCAGTTGACAACAGTTCTTGCCTGGGGACCACTGTCACGTTCACATGTATCTTTTTCTTTCACACACACACACACACACACACACACACACACACATATTTCATCGTGCTCTCAGTGTCTTATTCAAGCTTGTTATTAATAAATACTTATCTTTCTTTTATAGATGAATGTATTGAGAACGACATGCATCCCGAAAGACCCCAGGAAGAAATCAAACTTCATTACAAAATATTTTCTGGTTTTCTTATAACATATGGGAAAAAAATGGGAACTGAAAGAACAGTATTTTATGCGTGCATACGTGCGTGTGTGTGTGTGTGTGTGTGTGTGTGTGTGTGTGTGTGTGTGATCAAACATAAGTATGTGTGTGTGAGAGAGACAAAGGAGAGAGAGAGAGAGAGAGAGAGAGAGAGAGAGAGAGAGAGAGAGGAGAAATCAAACGTGTGTGTGTGTGTGTGTGTGTGTGTGTGTGTGTGTGAGAGTGTGAGTACAACACTATGTTAATCTGACAGTAAATGGTTTCAGTCAGTCAGTCAGTCAGTGTGTGTGTGTGTGTATGTGTGTGTGTGTGTGTGTGTGTGTGTGTGTGTGTGTGTGTGTGTGTGTGTGTGTGTGTGTGTGTGTAAAATAAACCATTAGACGCTTTGTTATTCAATAAGACGTTTTTTTTAACCGGATATAAATAAACAAATCTGACAGCTTAAGCTTCTCTCCTCTCTCTCTCTCTCTCTCTCTCTGTCTCTGTGTGTGTGTGTGTGTGTGTGTGTGTGTGTGTGTGTGTGTGTGTGTGTGTGTGTGTGAGTGAAAAAAAATCAACCATTAGACACTTGACAATTATTCTATGAGGCTTTTTTTTTTTAACTGTTAAAAAATAAACAACCAAATCTGACAGCTTAACCCCCCACCCCCACCCCCCGTTCGCTCTCGCTCTCTCTCTCTCTCTCTCTCTCTCTCTCTCTCTCTTTCGCTCGCTATGGCACGTGCGCGCACCTGTGTGTGTGTGTGTGTGGTGTGTGTGTGTGTGTGTTGAATCCTGAAACAAATCACACTGCACCTGCGGCATTTCATATAAGAGCCACTTCATGCGGGTGAATATAAAGGACTAAACCACGTCGTCTGTGGGTCAGGAAGGAAAGGTCAGAGACAGAGCAGAAGGGCATCTTTTGTCTTCATGGACATCAGTCCCTGTCCATTGTCACCGTCACGGTTCATTGCTCCTGTTGCGCTCCTTCGGCTGAACACCGAGAGCTCTTTGGACCAATTGCGAGGAAAGTTACACATTTCGACCTATCACGTTGCCCGACGGATTTAGTAGCGTTCATCGATTTTTTTTTAAAACAAGTGAAAATTCTAAATGTAGTGTCCACCTTTTTTCTGTTGTAAAATCCACGCTATGATGTGATCAAAACAACTAGGATGGATGCTGTCTGTAATGACCGGCCGTCAAATAGCAGATCTTTTCTTTGTTTCTTCACAATCCTTCAACCACGGCCAACACACTCAAACCCGCACCAAAAATAGTAACATCATCTGACAATTTTTATTTATTTTTTTTTTTTTTTAACAGGCACGCTTTTTCAAGGCTATATATGCTAAACAGAATTTTTTTTGTCAAGTAATGAGAAATCGAAAATGATAATCAACTTACTACCCTACGTTTTGATCGTTTGTTCGTTTGCTTTTAAGATTCGTGGACATCAGTCCATGTTCATTGTCACTGTCACGGTTCAGTGATCCTGGTGCGCCGCCTCTCAGGGAAAACACCATCTGGAAAACACCGACAGCTCTTTTGAGTTGACAGCTCTTGCTCTTTTGAGTTGACAGCTCTTTTGAGTTGACAGCTCTTTTGAGCAGTTGACAGCTCTTTTGAGTTGACAGCTCTTTTGAGCAAGGAAGTTTACAATATTCGACCTGTCGCATAGCCCGACGTATTTTGCAGTATTCATCGAAAAAAAAAATTAAGATGAATGTTTTAGATTGTAGTGTCCACATGTTTATCTGTTTAAGAATTCACGTTATTTGTGATAGAAACGATTAAATGAATGCTATCTGTAAGGAACAGTGTTTAAAAAAAAAAATTGTAAATCTTTTCGGTTTCGTCACTATCCCTCATCAACGGCCAACCCATCCACACCCGCACCGAAAATAGTAACATCATCTGATTGGTAAAAAGGGAATTGAGGTTATCTTGTGCATGCGCGCGCCATCTTGAGGCCACATGCGTGTAAATAGCCTC
>JADBJO010000299.1:100000-105000 GCA_016801955.1 Conus betulinus
TGTGTGTGTGTTCTGTGTGTGTGTGTGTGTGTGTGTGTGTGTGTGTGTGTGTGTGTGTGTGTGTGTTCTCTCTCTCTCTCTCTCTCTCTCTCTCTCTCTCTCTCTCTCTCTCTCTCTCTCTCTCTCTGTGTGTGTGTGTGTGTGTGTGTGTGTGTGTGTGTGTGTGTGTGTTCGCACTGACGGGTGTGTAACGTGTCTAGGTGGAGTGGCATGTGGGTGAAATGGCATGAAATGAATTATATGATCTTTTAAATATGATCATATTTGATGTCAAGTTAGTTCATTTGTTTTTGCTGTCGAGTCTGCTCGGTTGGTGCCCCTGGTAGAGACGACTAGCACGATGAGGATGGAGCGACTTTGTTGATCAGATTTTAGAAGTCTGTGCATATATATGCGTCCATGCATGTATGGATATTACACATGATGAATGAGTAAGCCAGTGGCTGCATAACATATCTGTGCTCGTGATCTTGTTCAGATGCATGAGATTGCGCATGTGGATATGCACAGTTATGAATGTTGGTTTTACTTGTTATCTCTGCCATGGAGGACAATGTTTTTTCACTTGCTTTTGTTGATTTGTTAGTTCGCTTGCGTGTTAGGAGTACACAAAAACCGGTTCTAACCAAACTTAATGGAAAGACAGGTGTGTGGAGGAGAAATATAGTAAAGTTTAAAGCAGATCCAGGTCCGGAAAGGGTGGATCCAGGATCCCTTCTGCACAAAAGTCTGCTGCTGCGCTCTGGCAAGTGCCCTTTCAGTTATCTCCGACAAAATAGTATGCCCTATGGATTTCTTTTGCCTCCACCAACTTTTCACGTGCGTTGATCCGTTGGTAGGTGCTCAGGATCCATTCAAGCTTGCCCGAAGTCTGTGTTCTGCCAAGTGGTCCAGTAGTTATTGCTAGTTTTTCACCAGTCAGTCTACTGCTATTTTCTGTCTGCTGCAAGATTATGCCAAAGTAGGGGTTGATTTGAACGAAGCTTGCTTGGTGGAAAGATGGAATGTGGCCAAGGACGAATATTTTAAATTTTGGTGCGGATATGGACCGAGGAACTGATCCAGAATTTTTTCCTGTTCTCTTTTCTTTTTTTTTTTTCTCTTTTTCTCTTTTTTTTTTTTTTTTGTTGTTGTTTTTTGTTTTCCTTTTTAATGTAACACTGCGATATGGAACATATTTCGAAATATTCGTAAATTTCTTGAAATAATACATGGAACTCATTAAAACAAAAACCATGCTTATCAGATGTGTAGAGATCAACAAACTTGTAAGATTTACAGGACATCAAGCCAGACTGCAACCTGTATCCAGTAAGCAAAACAACATTCATAAGGTCACCAGTGAAGGCTGGGGGAGGTATTCATTCGGTCTCTAAATGGTAAGAAACTGAGTTAGAAATTTCCAACTGCCACAAAAGTGTAGCTAAGACAATGAGAGTTCTATTAGATACAACAGTTTCACTACGTCTGTGACAGTTTTGGAGAAGATATGACATATAGCCAGCCTATGATGGTTTCATGTGATTGATGTCGAGAGGACTCTCCCGACCTTTGCAGAAAACATGTGTGCTCTCCCCAATGTCCTTTTGCCTTAAGTTACTTCCGCCAAGGCGGTTATGCTTTTACCTGCAACTGTCAGTTTATTTTGCTTATTTTCACCTCCCCCCAAGAAGGTGATAGTCGCATCTCTTGGTTCGTCTGACGGCAAAGATTATGCAAAAAATACAGGAATGTTTTAGCGAAAGACGTTGGAACATGGGTCTATTGTAAATCATAACTGAATTTTGGTGCTGATTGATCCGTGGCACTGATCCAGATCAACGTACAGATCCATGACTCGTTCACCCTTGGAAAAAGATCTGTGCTCCAAGCATCCACCATTTTTTTTTATTATTCATTTTTGTACTTTAAGTTCTTAAAGAACAGGAAGTACTATACAACGGGAACGAAGAAATGATGTCTGTCTGTCTGTGTGTCTGTGTGTGTGCCTGTGTGTCTGTCTGTCCATGGTTAAAATGTGTTTCACTCGCTCCAGACAAAACTTCTGGTTTTCCTTGTCCTAGTCGTTTTCCCCATTTTCATATTCCATGATGCTACTGCTGTTAGCTGCTGCTGATAATAATAATGATGATGATGCTATTGTTGTTGTTGATGTTGTTGTTGTTTGATGATGATGATGATTGTTGTTGTTGTTACCTTTATCGTTGCCATGACTATGCTTGTGTTTGTACATGTATACATGCACACACCCTATTTCCTTCTTCCACCTTTGCACACACACACACACACACACACACACACACACACACACACACACACACTGACACACACACACACACACACACACACACACACACACACACACACACACACACACACACACACACACACACACACACACACACACACACACACACACACACACACACTGACACACACACACACACACACACACACACACACACACACACACACACACACACACACACACACTCACACACACACACACACACACACACACACACACACACACACACACACACACACACTGACACACACACACACACACACACACACACACACACACACACACACACACACACACACACTGACACACACACACACACACACACACACACACACACACTGACACACACACATACACACACACACACACACACACACACACACACACACACACACACACACACACACACACACACACACACACACGATGGTACTGGAGCAGATTAGCAGCAATGGCGTTGGATTGCTGTCCCTTCTTCTTCGCAAACTCTTTATTTATTTATTTACTTTTTAAAAAATGAACTTCTTGTCTTCTTCTTCTTCTTCTTCTTCTTCTTCTTCCATTCGGCGGTCAACATCGTTATGTCGATGATTATGTCGCGCTAAGGGAGGTTGCATTTGTAGCGCAGTAGTGAGGGAGTCAGTAAAATTGGGGGGGGGGGGGGGGGGGGGGGGGGGGGGGGGGGGGGGGGGGTATTTGAACAGGAGGCAGTGACTAGCATGGGGGGGTGGGAGGTGGTGGAGAGAGGGGGCGGGAGGGGTGGGGGGGGAGGGGGGTAGGGAGGACTTGAAGTTTGGTGTTTACAGGTGAGAGAGGCTGTTTACAGGACTTGTCGTCACGACCCTCTGAGGCAGTCTATTTCCAGTCTATTTGGCGCGTATTTGGATTATTCGCACTCAGTGAAGTCTTCCCTATGAAACTGAAACTGAGATTGTCAGAAATTGTTGATAAAAGCCCAGCCCCCAAACACAACTCAACTCCTTTCATTTATTTTGACCAGAACAGGATACCATAGTCATGAGGTGTCCCTATCACCATTAAAAAAAATAGATTACATACTTATTTGATTTTTTTTAGATGAAATACTGAAGACAAAAAACATTAGTGAGTGATAACAAAATATGTATCTTTATCTAAGCTTCATATACCTAATGATTTTTAACATTAAATTTTTTTTCCTTGATAAAGGCGGAGTTGCCCGAACTGGACGTCAATGATTGGACAGAGCACGCTCAATACATTTGGCATGGAACAAGAAAGTAAAATGGCCTCCACAGAAAAATCTTCCGAGATGGAAGGGGCGTCATGGAATACATGGTGGGAAGCATTAAGTTTGAATGAAAGAACAGGTAATGTTGTTTTGTGATTGATTATTATGTATGTGATATTACCCTCTGTACTATAAATCACTGTGACTTGAAGCGTTTAAATTCGCGATTCGGCGTGTACATTTTAGACGAACGACACACTTCGTTTACACATGTTCGACCCAGTTTGTGTTGTGAAAGTAAACTCATATGGCTTGTTGTTTGCAGATGGCGATGAAGATGTGAAACCACTGATCGAGAAACAAAGCGACAGTATGAACTGCAAAAAAAAGGTTTTGTATATTTTTTCTAGTTAATTGTAATTTAGGAAAGTTCAAGTTGACATAACTTTATTTTCAAATTTCAGTGTCTTTATTAAATGAAAGACATGTAATCAATCACTCATTGAACATGTATTAAGAAAAGTTTTCGCAGTTCCTGCCTGGGTTGAACATATTTTACTTTTTTTTTTTTCTTCATAAGACATGAATCAAGAAATGGTGAGGAAGTTGCACATTTTTTTCACAACATGCTTTTAATGAAAAAAAAAATTCATAAGAGTAATAGTTGAAAATGTTAAGCTTTTGGTTTATGATTGCCAAATTAATACTGCCTGATTAGATTAGATTGAAGGGTTCAACTGGAAGGGTTAAGAATTGAAGACATGTGCAGAATGGTTCATTACAGGAGATATGAGTTGGCAATTTTTCACGAAAAGCATTCATGAGAACACTGGAGGCAACATTCAACTTGCTCAGAGGTCACCAAGCAGCAGCAGCAAGTGTTCATATTTATTTTCATAAAGTTTTTTTTTTTTTTGGATAAATTAATCACTCTCCAAATATGTTGAACACAGTTCTTTGTTTTCAGTTTGTGCCCACAACATAGCTAGTTTTGTCACCACAGAAAACTATGGGTCAGTAGATACATATATGATATTCGGCAGAGATTTGTATAGATAAAGTATACATTTCATTTACAATTAACAACATTTTAAAATGAGATTGTTGTTGTTGTTGTTATGGTACCCTGGCTAAAAGACTCCAGGGATCATCGGAACAGCCGAAGCACTTGAACATTATGGTACAAATGCATCAGCTAGGGATGAGAACATTACGTGTGTGACCGTTTTGATTACCTTGCCACATGGGCAGCCACACTCCGACTTCGAGGGATTTTGGAAACTGATAATGTTACGCTAGGAGCTTGTCATGACTGAAGACAATCCCCGCATAACTATGCAGAGCATAACAACATTTAATGTAGCCTTGGTGTTCTAGCCTGTGTCAATTGATCTGACGCAGCCTTAAGCCAAGGTGAAAATGAGATTGAGATACAACAGTGTCAAATTAATCGGTTTCTGAGTCTGGTAACGGTGGATATTG
>JADBJO010000299.1:110000-147500 GCA_016801955.1 Conus betulinus
CATCTCAAATGATCAGCATAGACCCTTTCCAGCGATCAGCAGACTTTCCAGCGATACTCCCACCACAACAGGCAGGCAGCCTCTCCAGGCATGCTGATCTGTGAGGGAACTTGGACTAAAGTTGGTGGCATGTCTTGTACCCTTTGGAAAGGGAAGGTCCACCACTTACTTGTAACCCACCTTGGTTGATGCCAGTGCCGAAGGAGCAAGAAATGGTTCTTTTTTTACAGAAGTCCAAGGTATCCTCAGGAAGTGGTCTCAGAACTAATAAACCTCACTCTAGATTCTACTCTTGGCTGTAGCCCATTCCCAAGAGCTTCAGGGGGTGGTCGCCGATTCGCATTGTCTCGCTACTCAAGCACTTTTGAGGAAGATGAAGTTTGAGGAAGATCCAAGTTCGAAGTGTTCTCCCAGTTTCCAGGTCAGGGACTCCCATCTAACTAGGGGACTGGGCATCTTTGCCAGGGGGGGAAAGTATTTATCCATTCAACTTCCTTTCCATGATGGTGGTCAGGGACACGGCCTTCCTTGTCAGAAGTGGAAGTTTTCACCTGTCAGTCTACCTTGATGACTGTGTCACTCTGGCCCAGTTGAAAGCTCTTTACGGTCTTTATACAGCCTGATTGATGGACTTTTATTCCCAGGTGGGCTTCATGACCAATCCAGCCAAGTGCCAGCTGTGTCCCAGCCTATCACTCTCCTTTATTTGGGATGTCTTTCAAACACTGTTTCATGGCTGTCACTCCCATGCTGACAGGTTATCCATCTCTTGGAACTTATTTCTTGGCTATAGTGTTAATCTCAGACCACATCCCAATCTCTCCTTTTGATCATGATGGAGTCTGTGGGTCTCATCATTTTCTTTGGATGGAACCTGAAGCGTTCTGTTTAATTCTGAGCATGCTGGTCTCATCAGACTCCAGTGGGATTCTGTGATCATGTTAGGTCCTTGAAGTTGGTTCCACTTCCAGTGACAACCAGTGAGGGGATTGGCATCATGACACTTAATCACAGTGTTCCCACATCTCTCTAGAACCTCCAAACTTTTCTACACAGGGATGGCTCCAGTTTGAGGTGGGGTGCCCACATGAAATTGATGCAGATCTCTGGGACTTGGGGCCCCAAGTAAGCACAGACCCACATCAGCTTGCTGAAGATGGAGACAGTCAGATACTTGCTCCTTATTAAGAGATGCAGTTTTCATCCCTACAGTATATATCAATTTCTTTGTCACTGTTCCTGAAATTACCAGATCTCACTGATTATTGTTTTTGAAATGAAAATTTAGCTTTTGAAATTGAATTTTGGGAAACATTTTGTTGCAAAATTGATGACAATGCATGGAAACATAGAACTTTATAAATAGCCAACAGAAAATAATATAATTTATGTGGCATTAGTATTTGCATCCAACATCTGCATGTCGCTTAGAATTTAAAAAAAAAAAAAAAAGAAAAAAAAGGGGGGGTGGGGGGGAGGGGGGATGTCAAAACTGGAACGTAGATTAGTTCATCAAAGTCAGTTAATGACACATCTACAGTGCAAACTTGATCAGTTTGTGACTCATGTCATTGAGTCAGTGAGTGCATTTCATAGCTCCAGAGGATTGCATACATGACTGTTACTGATGACCTCGCCTCATAGGCATCCTCACCATGTCTGTGGAGGAATCTTGGGTACCGATTGCAACATGTAGTGTATTTCTGCTTTAGACCTATGTGACCTCTTTGGTCTTCACTGTAGTGTGGTGGTTTTCTGTAATTACCATTTCCATGCTTCAGGCATGGATGATTCAAACTGTCAAGCTCTGGTCCCCAGGATCTTATTTTGTTTAGGGAATTTGTGACATAACTGTATGGATCATTACATCACTGTTACCTTTTTTCCCGACCGACATTTACTTGTCTATCCTAGTTTAGGCTCTTCACGTTGTCCTTTCAAATGAATTATATATCTGAAGTCTGCGCATGTGATCTTGAATATGTGAGAGTAGAGTGTCTGTGGATATACTTAAGCCTGAAACCTAGGGTCAGGCAGTTTCATGGAGATCCAGTCAGGTTATCTGCCCGAAGATAATGCTGAACTCGGAGACATCAGACTGCTTATGCAGATGGTTCCTAAAGACCTGTTGAAGCACCACCAGCCCTGGAAGATCTTCAGGCAAAAATGTCAGGCCTCTGCTCACCCGCCCCAACCTCACACTCCCTTTCTCCCAAAGCATCCATGTAAAAATGACAAGGCTCATTAAGTTGGAGCAGGGCAAGTATTGTGTGTAACTCAACTGTATGGAGACTGAATCTCTTGCCTCATGTTCTTTCACACTTTGGATATTTCTGTTACGAGAGTCTGGCTGTCTCTCTGATTGCATGCTTGGTAACAGCGCGGTTGTCAGCAGTCTGTGTGTGGTGGTGTGCTGTCTTTGACCTGCCTCATCTTCCGTGCCCTGCTACTGTTGTGGCTTTCTTTAAAAAGCTCTCTGTCATGTTTGGTTTTCAGATATCAATGTGTTTGGGTATGCACCCTTCGCTCAACAGTTCGCTCTGGCCCAGTGCGAAACTTGTCACAAGTTGATCAAGCTGTCAGCATTCAAAGAGCATTACGGTAAAGTTCTCCAGCTGAGAGTTTTTCTGTTGCAGTTGGTTACTGGCAGAGACTGAGACTGTTTAGCGCTTGTACTGGAGTGAAAATGTTGGAAACGTTTGTACTTGTGTGAATATGCAGGCACGTTATATGTGTGCCCATAAAGATATATTTATGACTGCATGTTCATTGCCTTTATGTTTGTGTGTGTATGCTGAGGTTCTAGACTATAAAGGTTGACAGTGTCTAAGACATCTGAAAGGCTAAGCCATGGCCCAGGGAATACCGTGTGTTAACTGTCGGTGTTAGGGTCTGTTGGTTGTGGCTGATTGCAGACTGTTTCTGGGATATCATGTATTAACTGTCTGTGTTATGATTGTTGTTTGACTTCTCAGTGTATTTACTGTCAGTGTTATGATTATTGTTGTTGACTTTTCAGTGTGTTAACTGTCAGTGTTATGATTGTTGCTGTTGACTTTTCAGTGCAGTTGTTTTATTTGCTTTGCACATTTCCTCAACATGCAGAGACTTCAAACACATCTAGGCATAACATGCAACCATGCAAAGATAGTCTGATGATGGAAGGCAGGGGTCTTTTACTCTCCTGCTGCTCTTGACTTCACCTGAATTGAATCAGATGTATACCCATTTGTTGGCAACTGACGGAGAGGATTTTCAGTCTGTAACCTTGTGAACCCGTAACTGGTTTGAACTCGACAACCGTTTCACACAGGCATTTTCACATTGTACACAAAACTAGACACATTTTTCTTTGTCATTGACCTTTGTGTCTGTAATTGCAGAGAAACATGATGGCTCAGAAAGTTTGGATCATGCTGTGTCTTCTCTGACCAAGCTCAACGGGCAAGCGAGTACAAAAGGATCGTGGAAAAACTCCGTAGCAGGGAAGAAGACCTCCCACTCAAAGAAACACAGTCAGCAAGGAAGCAAGGTCAAATCCAAGGCCAATCTAAAGCAAAAAGTGAGACCTTGCACTTTGCCAGATCCTTCTGGTTCCATACCAAGAGCCAATGGTGACAGCAGCAAAGGAGAGGTATCGTCACACAAACCCAAGCAAACCCAACACAATACCTGTGGTGAAGGTAGAGCGCATACTCCCAGGCAAAGATGTGTCATTCAAGATCTCAGCTCCTAGAGTGTCTCAGGAAGAGGCAGGGTCAGGGTCAGGTGTGTCTGCTGTACCGTGCATCAGGTCAGAGAGGAAAGAGTCACCATTTACACTGAGCGAAAAAATTCATGAGGAATCTTGGACACGGGGCTCTGACCAGACAGTGGCGTCATCAGGGACGGGCCAGTATTGCACTGTGGTATCTCCAGCAAAGTCGGTCACCACCGTGGCTGTTTCCGCCCCGTATTCATCCACTATGACCACACAAGCAACCAGCTCAAGACTCTCAGCTGTGCGGGCCCCCTCCTACCACCCGGCGCTCAAATCATCTCAGGAACTGGCCTCCATGCTGACCAAGAACAGCACCTTTCCCCCAGCTTTGGCTCCTTCCCTCTTTCTGCGGGTCATGCGGTTACCAGTGCCAGCAATAGCAGCATCATGAGCAGCAGTAGTTTTGTAGTGAGCGGCGGCACTGTTGTGAGCAGTGCAACCCATGCCAGCAGTGACAAAAAGAAGAAAAACAAGGAGCGAAAGTTTTTGCCCTGTAAAGGTATTCTGAGATGTTTTAAGCTTCTCTCTCACTTTTTCTCTCTCTCTCTGTCTAAATGTGTTGTTGAAATATTAGCATAAATAGGATCAGTATTTGGGGCGCTGTATCAAAACAACTTAGCCTATTTAGGCTTTATTACCTCTTCTGTATATAAATACATTTTTTTAGGTCTGTTGGTCTAGTCATAGGCTAGTTCAGTCTAATTATCTATCGAATTCATATTTTATGTTAGTTATTAATTCATGTTTATCTATGAGGTTCTTAAATACATTAATACTAGGTGCACATTTGATGTTACTTGTTAATTCATTCCAGATTGTCTATGAGGGTTTAAATACATTAATACTAGGTGCACGTTCGATGTTAGTTGTTAATTCATTCCAGAATTTGGCTACTGTGTTAGTAAATTATATATATATATATAAATGATGCATAGTACAAAACACCAAAGCTGAAGGGCTTCAGTTCATGTGCAGACATCCTGATTTTTCTGTTCTTCTTTTGTAATGTGAAGAAGCAGAGATGGGGATCTGTTTTGCAAGGCCATCATTGTGTAAAGTGAACAGTGATTGTTACTTGGGCATGATTTTTAACTCGGAATATCAAAAGTCAAAGTAAAAGTTGAATGAATTGAAATAATGAGACCTACTGCTGACATGAGTTGGAAAGTGTCAGAAAAGGAATATATATACTTCTAGCCTTTGAAGAATTAAAATTTCGTTCAGTGAATTGTGTTTTAGTCTTTGATTCATGCAACACCAACTTTTGTTTTAAAAAAGAAAAGCTTAAATAAATGGCAAGTAGTTGTTTTTCAAAATCATAAAATGTAAAAATTGTTGTATACAAGTTGTGCAGATGAGTGACAATTTTTTTTTTGTGGTCTACTTTCAGTATGTCATCTTTTTTTTTTCTTTAAAGAAGAAAGAGTGATAATGGCTTTGATAAATGTAATTTTTGTTGATTGAGTTTTTTTTTGTTCCAATTAATGTTGCTGGTGGTATCAGCGGTCATAATTATCTGTCTGTTGACATTTTTTTCCTCCGAAATCATGTGTTATGTTTCTTTCCTCACCCCAGATCGTGTTTGATCCGGACAAACATTGTGGAGTACTGGTGGAAGGAACAGGTAAAACTTGCACAAGATCATTAACATGCAAGGTAAGTGATTGTTGTTCTGGTTGTTTTTGTTCTTTTTCTTCATACCAGTTCAGATGTCTTCATTTTCTCCATCACCTTTGGTGTTGGCCCTGAACTTGTCTTTTGACACCACAGGGAGACAAGTACTTTTTGTGTGATTATGGTTGTTGGAAGTTAGACTTTGTATCGAACACATGTCCATTTTTTTTTGTTTGTTTTGTGTGTTTTTATCTGACAACAGACATTTCAGAAGAAGGGTAGTGGTGAGTAGGTAGGTTCAGGCTGAAAAATGTTTGTACACAATATCTATTTGTTTGATTCCTTTTGCTGTGCAGGATGCTGATCTTGATGCGTCAGTGTGTATGTGGACTTCGTGTATGTTTTTAGGAGTGTTCTTACAAAAGTTCTTGAAAGTCCTTACAAGTCCTTGAATTTTTAGGACCCCTTGAAAGTCCTTGAAATTGGGACATTAGGCTTTGTGCTTACAAAGTGCCTCAGAGTTCTTGAAAGTGTTTGAAAATGAAGATTTTGATGGAACTGCCGCTGTGGCGAAGTGGTTTGTGTTGCTGACTGCTGGTTGGGAGGTCGTGGGTTCGAGTCATGTGGGTTTTTTTCTGCCCTAACCGGCTCCTACGCAGAGTTGAGTTTGCTGCAGACTCAGTTGGGAAGGCTGGGACCACACAGTCGAGTTTCATCCACTTAATGGATGCGTTTCTGAGTGTGTTGCTCAAATTTCCTGACCAACACTGCAGGTGCCTGTATCTCTCGGGCCTGGTTGACACTGGGATATATTATGAAAGGAAGCGTAGAGTACAGCCCTGTCATATAGTCTCAAACAGAAATGGAAATCCGTAGCATCATTTTAATCATCCTCATTCTCATCGATCAGCAGCATAAAAAAAAAATATCTCAAGTTCTGTGGCCCTTCAAGCCCTGCTCTCATGGTGACCTCAATTTCGATGTCTTCTCCATGTCTGTGGCCTTGGTTTGGTTCCGGCGGGTCACTGGTATTAGCGAGTCCATGGGGGCTGTCATTGGACGGACGTGGTGGCGCCCTCCAGGGAGAGCTCACTCACGCTGGCTCCATGACTAAGCAGGTATTGTTGTCAGTAGGGGGCTTAGTAGGTGGTGTCCTGCGTATGTTAGATCAGAACAGGCGCCACTGAACACCACCGAAGTGACTCGGCAGCAGTGCAGTATCTCCTCGGTGGGTTGCCTCTTTGACTTGACTTGACATTGACTCCTGTCTGTGGATGGCCAGTGCTGGGGCTGTGGTGGGGCTGAACAGGCTGTGGCTGTGGACGGGGTGTTGGAATGAGCAGCGTGGGTGCATTGCCTCTGAGGTGGCGCAGAGGTTGGGACAGCCAAAAAAAGAAAAAAAAGATTTTGATGGAACAGTTTTTGTTTGTTTTGGTGAGATAACAAAAGTATACAGAAAACCAACAAAAAATCATGAGGAAAAAAAGAGTTCATTCTGTATGTGCCGAATGTGTGCACTTCCGTGTAGTCGGCTTCTGTCCAGATTCTGTGAAAGTGACTGGGTCAGTGTGAAGCCATCGAAGTGTGCATAAAGGTGTATGTTTTCAGTGTATCAGTTCATGACTTTTATATCTGAAGTCCTAGAGAAGTCCTTAAAAAGCCTGTAATTTTTTGTATGGAATTCCATATGAAGCCAGGTTGAGATATTGGTGTCAGTGAGTTGTTTGAATATCAAGTGAAAAAATGTAGAGAAAATCTATAATGGATATGTAAAAAGAAAGCTGTGTAATGTTCTGCTGCACATTGGTGATTGTCTGTGGGCAGACTCATTCTTTGCGACTTCAACGGGAAGTCCTCGGGCGCTCCAAGACGTTAGATGAGCTCCTTGCAGAACGCAAAGTAGCTAAAGAAGCAGAGCTAAGAGCCCGAGTGCAAGAACAACAGAGTTCCATCACTGTGACGCCGAATCAAGAATCTCCGCTGTCTGCAGAATTTCATCAGAATTCTTCATTGAAAATGAAATTGGCCCATTCTGCAAGTTTGCCATCACTGGCCCTGATGACACTGAAAGGGGTAGAAGATGCCAGAGCGGTGAAGATGGAAAACTTCAAGTCCACAGCACTTGGACAGTGCTGTCTTCAGAAAGTGAGTTTCAAATTCTTCATAATAATAAGGGAATGACAGAAAGTGTTGATCTAGAATCTTTCTTTGTATTTATTAAGGTGGGTTTTTGGGGGGGGGGGGGGGGCGGGGCAGTATGATGGGGTAATGGAGTGGAATCCGTGAGCATGTTTTTGTTTGAGCTGTTGCTTCGGTAAGAGTGCATTTTTAGGCTAGTTACTGGTAGTAATATGTTTCTTGCACCTAGCGTGGGAGTTGTCTTAATACTTACTATCCAGCCGAGAGCGGCACAGACAGCATGATTCCCTGTTGACGCACGCTTGCGCATAGCGCTCAGTTCCAGCCTACGCACATATTTGGCCACTTTTTCATTTATTTTTACGGTAGCCAGACAACAACTGACAGTGTTTTGCTAGGTGTCACAAGAAAGAACAAACCCTCAGCTAATCCAGCATAGCAATTTCGAATCATTTACTTTCAATGTGTATACATGACTGTGTGCGTTGAAAAAAACGTGTCTTACAAGTAAAAAAAATGCTTTATATACATTCTGTTCCATTCTTTTACAACACCAAATCAGAAGTTGAAGGCATGGCTGCATCTTCCAACAATTCACTTTCCTCTTCTGTTTCATAGTTTTCTATCTCTCTATCACTCCTCTCATCACCAGATCCACTTTGTAATAAGATTTCAAGCGCTTCATTGAGCGAGAAATGGCTACCACCCCTTTGTCTGACCGACATTTTCTCTGGCACAGGAAATACGTGCCGCGCGTGCCCTGAGCCGGAAAGCCTGGTGCCACCAATTTCTTTGTTTTAAAGCTCCTGGGGTCAGTCAAGTTCACGATAGGCCACTGAAAGTATGGTCTAGAACTCGCTACGACATCCCCAAGACTTGTTACAGAGCTTATTTCCCTTTGATCATTTTATGGAAAGTGTAGGAATTTTTTATGTTCCCATCAGCTGATAGTGGATGGCAGGGCAGAATGTACTGTCTGTCAGTCAGCCAGCCTTGGATGACGCGGCACAAGGGAAAGAAATCCTGTCAGACACTATGGCTGACACGGCTGGTAAAGGTTAAAGGAGTTTAGAGGGAAAGAGAAGGGTGGGAAAGAGAGATGGAGGTGCATATTTTATGTGGTCCTAAATAGAGCATTTTTTTTTTTCCACTTCAACTATGTTAAGTATGGGAACAGGCATACATGTACAACTGCACAGCATTATATATGTAAGAATGTTGTGCATTCCTGAAAAGTATCGAAAAAATCATCTGTTTCTGATGGAATGATTCAGGGTAGGCATGTTGGGTATGTAATTAAAACTGTGTTTACAGTTCTGTTTCACGATTTTGTTTTTCTGCAGAGTCGCACCTGGGAGCTCATTGCCCACTGGCCTGTATATACATGACAGATCACCACCCAGGTCACGTCCCATGCCAGAATCATGGAGAACCAGTCAGGACGCTGGGGTGTCCTTTAGCAAGAAAGCAATTGTTCCGTCCGTGAAGAAAGAGGCAGGTGTGCCCATGCAGGGGAAGCCGTACAAACACCGAGGGAAAGTGGAGAACGTGTTGGAGAGCACAGATCTGCCCAGCCTTGCATATCAACCTAGACCTGCTGCTGTGAGTTTCCTTTCATACATTTGCCCTCTTTCTCGCCTGTCTCCCTTTCTTCTTCATGTTTGTGATGTGATTTGGGTTGCACCTTTTCCCTTTTTGCAATCGTGCTGTGTATGGTCTTTGAAGAGTACTGTGAATGTAGGGAGTGTACTGTTGTAACCGACACTGATTCTGCTCAGTCCCTGAATTTAGTGTGCCTTCAACAAATTAATTTTCCAGCCAAGCATCAAAACAAGATGCTCTTCAAATTGTGTAGTGAAGAGTTCAAATGTTTCAGGCTCTGACACAGTTATAGATTTCCTCTTTGTTGCATTGCTAGAATTGCCATATTTACATCTGAGGATATATCCCTTTTGCAATGGATGGGTGACGAAGAGGGGCTAAAAAAGGATGTCCAGTCAGTTTTTTGGTTTTGTTTTTCCCTTTTTGTGATGTGCCGATCAGTCGTTCATAAACACATAGATTCACTGTGCTGTCATGTATTATTGCAGATCAATCCTTTCTGTGCCCGCCTTGTTGGTCGGGGAACAATTTTGAACTCCAGAAGACAGGACTGTCTTCGTGCAGCATGCTCCAAAACTTTCCAAGTTGACAAGGATCCATCTCCACCCAAGTAAGCAAGCACAAGTTAGCAAGCGCGTGTGTGTGTGTGTGTGTGTGTGTGTGTGTGCGTGCATGTACTAATAAGTGAAAGTAACATTTGTTAGACTTGGCGTCTTTGTCCGGTTTCTTTTACTTGAGGCACGTTGGCAGGTCTGAAATGCAGTGTTTTCCCAACTTTTTTGTTGTTGGAACAGTTTGCATTTGCAACATGTCTTCACGTCATCAAATTTGATGTCAGATAAGGAGAAATTTAATGATGTTGGCAGTAATTGTGTTTAGAGTTGTTTTCAGTGGTTGTCATTTTAAAGGAGGGGTGAGGGGGGGAGTGGAAAAGTCCCTGAAGTAAAATAATGCTAAGTTGTTTCGTGTAACTGTCTTCTTTGTAGCTTTCTTCATTGTGCACAATTGGGGTAGCTCTTCCAGGGATAGTCATGTTGCTTTGAACAGACGCTACCTTTTAATTTGTTTTCTTACTTTTGGGTATTTTTCTCTACTTGTCAAAAGCAGATTTCCCCAAACAGTTTTGCCAGGGACAACTTCCTCATTATTCAAATTCATCTAGCATTCTAAGTGTAATCATAAGCAAAGCTGATAATGACCTTTGAAGATTTGGTCCAGATGGCCAGCAAAAAAGTTGTCCCTAGAGATACACAGAACAAAGACCTTAATGTGTTAGATGAGTTTTTCTTTTGTTGCTGGACTTTGGACTTGTTTCTTTTTTCATGTTTTGATTTTTTTCTTTCAAATATTTTACTTCCCCTTCAGTTCTAATAGTATGTGCAATGTTTGACTCTTCTTTAAAGCATGTTCCATGCTTCATGCACTTTCTGGGCCACTGTAAAAAGTCACTGAATACTTTTTTCCTTTAATGCATTTGGAAGAAGGGGGAGAGGAGGAAGTGAACTGCCAGGGTTTTCACATGTGGGTGTGTTAGGATTTACAGTGGATGGAAGTTGTTCTGGTAGATGAGAACCAGTTCAGTCATCTTTAAGTTGAGGAGGGGTGAGATGATTTGTGTAGACACACAGGTCGCTGATCAAGCTGATTCGTGCACGCAATGTGCGGTGACAGCTTGGACAGGCAATGTGGGAGAGCTGCTCTTGCTCACTGGCGCAGACTTTCCTTGCCTATCGCTTTTGTTGTGCTGCTGCAGCTGTCCTCCTTTCTTCACATAAGTTGGCACCTTTGTGGATAGAGTAGTGCCATCTAGCTCGATCCATAGCAGTTTTTTTCCCATGTATCAGGGTTGATGTTAAATGCTTTCAAGGATCTTTGAGGGTGTCTTTGAAGTGTTTCTTCAGACCTCCATGGGAACACTGATGCATAATGTTGCAGGATTCTGCTGATTTGTTTGTGTGTCACCGTGTGTGTGTATATATGTGTTTGTGTGTGAGAGAGAAAGAGAGGGCGAGACAGATAGACAGACCAACAGACAAACAGACTGAGACAGACAGAAAGACTTTAAGATAATGATATTTAGTTGGGTGGGCTGTGTTGTTTGAAATTCACCAAGCAGTAAAAAAAAAAAAAAAAAAAGAATATAAATATCATGTTTAAGTGAATTGAGCAATACATAGGTGTTTAATACCATTTCATTGTGTGCAGAAAAATATGCTTGGCACCCAGTTCCACCTTCCAGAGCCTTGCATCGTCTGGTGCCATAATTGCTACCCCAGTGTCCGGTCTGGATGGTGGCCTGGCTTCACAGCGCCCGACGGTCAGCTTCACCATAGGCAATCCTTCGTGCGCTGCGCTGAAAGGCAGGCCTTTTCTGAAGCCGGGATTGAAACCATCCCAGTTTGTCAAGGTGCCTGCCGTGGTGATGGGTTCCGGGGCATCAAGCACTCCCACCAACGTCATGCTGAGTATTCCCACCTCCAGAACTATCACAGCCACGTCTATTGTGGGAGTGGCACCTATCACCGCCACGGCCACCAGTGTGTTAAATGTTCCATCAAACATGTTAGGCACAACCACCTGCAGTGTAGCTGTGTCAGGTACAGTGGCCTTGACAGATGTGTCAGTATGCTTGCCAGGTAACGTGTCGTCGGCTAGCTTGGCAGGGATGTCGGCGTCTGCGTCCTCCTCCGAGGTACTGAGCTTGCCAGTCAACATCTCAGGGGGAACAGCAAGCAGCGTCACTGCTATAGACATGACAGGGCTGAACCTCCCTCTGTCAGGCAACATCACATTCACAGGAGGATCCCAGGACTCTGTCTCAAGTTTAGAGGGTGGTGATCTTGGAGTGCCTTCCACTATGCCCACCATCTTGGGCGTGTCAGGCTCACCCAGCACCTTTTACGTGTCCAGTCTTCCTGCAGGGATCTCCACATCTGCTGGGGCCACGGGCACTGCCAGCATTGTGGGCATTGCAAGCACAAACATTGGTAAGCGATTGTTGGCCACCTCTGCCTCAAAGTCCCTCGCTAGCAGTTCAGGCAAAACCCTACCAGGTGTCACTTTCCCCAACCCTTCCTTGGCAGCAGCTCTGCTGGAAGCCCCCAGTACCCCGTCAAAAATGGCTGCAGGGAGCAGTAGCACAGGGTCACAGCCAGCCGCCGCATCGCTCCCATCAGGCCTTGGCACCCGTCTCTTGAAACGTAAGCATAGTGACATCAGCCAAGGGGAGAGCAGTTCAGGACATATTGTTCCCAGTGCTGTGCAGTTTCCAAGCAATGGGTCTCAGTGGAAACTCAAAGCAGGACCGTCAGGGTTAGGACTGATAGGGGCCAATGGTATACGTCTGGCTCAATCCCAGTCAGCCACCTTGCTGATGCCTGTGTCCACAGTGGGTGCTCAGTCCACCACCACGTCCCTGTCTGCCGTGACCTTCACTAACCCCACTGCCGTAGGCCTTGGCTCCACCCTCCCAGCTTTCAAGCAACCCGTCCAGAAACTCAGCAAGTTCAAAGGTGTCAATCTTGTTCTATCTCGAGGGGATACTCCAGTCCAGGGTGATGGTGCGAGATTCAACGGACAGTATTTGAACGTCACGGCTACGGGTACCCAGTTAGCTCACCTTGCTGCAGTTCAGGCTGTGAGCGCCACAGCAGAGGACAAAAACATAAAGCGCAACCAGCTGGCCAAACATGGCCAGAACCAGATCTCCGGGAAGGTGCAGACTCTGCGAGGTACCAACATGCTGAGGGCGTTTCCTGCTGGCGCTGTGCTGGTGGACGGCAACATGCAGGGCACTGTGCTGACTCCTGTGTCCTTGAGTGGGGGGGGTACCCCAACGCTGCTAGTGGCCCAGACCACAAGCATCACCACTCTTTCTAGACAGTCGGCATCCTCCACCATCGTCCGCCCCCACACTTTGGCAAGGACAGTCAATGTGAGTACTGATGAAAAGTTTGGTGGTGGTGTCAAAAGATCATTGTGAAATTATAAAAGATGCTTTTATGAGTTTAGTCTGCTCTTTAAGTTAAATAGTAAGTCTATAGATATCTTATATTTCATTCTCATTCCACATGTATATTTTCATCCATAAATTGTCTTTTTCTGACGGATTTGTGAATGGTGAAAGCCATTATATGGTGATCATCATCTAAACATCTTTTAACTCTCTCACTTTTCTTTAATTAAGCAAAAAAAATTTTTTTTTCTTTTAGTTCCCAGACACACAACAGACCCTGATTTTTGCTGCAGACCCTTAACTTTTTTCCCACTGCCTGAAGAAAAAAAAAAATCACAAAAATATTTGCACTTAGATTAAGTTAGAAAAGTGGTAGCATTTAAGGATAGACATAGAAGATGATAGAAAAACTCTAGTGCAGATTCATGTCAGGGGAGGAGCGCTCATTTGTACTAAAATGGCGACTTGAATATCAAGTAGCATGCAGGAAAGGGCAGCATTCTGCAGCAGTTGCCAGACAACTTGTCATACCAAAATAGACATGAAGGATGGTGCTTTTCATTGTTTTCCACTGAAGCTTTTTTGCCTGTTTTAAAACATAGATTTTGGGGCAGTTGATGTGTGAACTTGTTTATGACATGCTGCTGTTTGGCAAAATCAGCCTACATTTTTTGCATTTTGTATCGCAAGTCAACAGACTGTGCTGCTGGTAGACAAGTGAATTAAAGGTAAAAATAGAAAAAAAAAGTTCTTGAGATGGCAGTTGGATGATAATTAGTGACGTGCATCAGTCTAGCAGTCCATGGAGCAGTGTGTGTGGCCAAACGGTTTGCATGTGTGACTTTTGGCGTTTTGCTATTTAAAGGTATTGCACTTATGCACATCTCTTTAAAAGCAAAGTTTTAAAGCACTCGGGGCTGGAAACTACATGGACCTCTTTATGCAGGTTATTTTCCTTAGAACCATGTCATGTAACACAGGCTTAAGGAAGTCTTAAAAAAGGGGGGAAAAAATCATCATCTAACTTAACTATCAGTATCAAGTTGTGGAATCTTTTTAACAGTGACTTGTAGCTTGGTAGAAAGTATAGGCTGCAGGACAGAAATGCAAATAGTTTATTAACAAGAAAAATAGGAGTTTGACAGAGCATTGAAGAGTCTTTGAATTGGTAATTTCTTTTTCGTTTCTTTCAGTCTTCCACAACGCCCCACCAAGCAACACAAGTCACCGGTTCAGTCACCAATGGCATTCCTTCTGCAGGTTAGTCACCCATCTCAGGACATGACCGTCTTGTCATATCTAACCAAGATATCAACAACATGGTTGTCTTTTCCTATGTTGTTGAATCTCCTGTAAAGTATTAAGGACATTGTTTTCTTCTTATGTTGCTCATGTACTTGTGAGGTATGGATGATATGATTGTCTTTGCTTATGTTGTTTAAAGTATGTGTGAGATATGAAGGACGTGGTGGTCTTTTTTATGTGTGCTGAATCAGCTGTGAAGCGTTGTGAATATGATTGGGTTGTTTTTTCATTTGTGTTGGAGTGAGCTGTGAGCTACTACAGATGCGGTTTATTTTCCAGTGTTCCTTAGGTACCTGTGCTGCATTTAGCATTATCCTCGTATTCCCCAGGGGGGCAGTGGTTGCCACCCAGCTTCACACCTCCATTACCTTACTTTCAGAATTATTAAATCTACTGTGGCACATTTTGTGTGAATCCTCTCACATTTTGAGGAGTGCTTTCTGTGGCACATTTTTCCAAAGTGATCGGAGATGTCGTGATAACTTTCATAATGTGTTAAATCATGACATACCTTTGTGTGATTTTTTTTTTCTCAGGCATCTCAGTGCATGTTGCATCTTCAGATGCGTTCAGAAGGAGGTGGTTATTGTCCAGCTTTAAACTTCTAGTACCAAACACACATGAATAAGTCAGCCTTGATATTTGCCTAATTTTTAATTGGAAACAAGAAAGGAACAATTGGATATGCTCTTATTGGAAGGAAATGTAAATGACCTTGTTAGAGAGAGGGGACTTCCTCTTAGCTTCATTGTGGTAGAGATTTCATCTCATCCTCCACCTGGCAAGTGGAGAACCAGGCTCGTTCATCAAGTTGGTGATTAAGGTCAGCCAGCTTGGGAAATGGTCATGATGTGTTAATGTCTGTGGTCACCATCCTCAGGATGAGTGCTGGGTGGGTACTTGCCAATTCCTCCATCCTTTTGCACAGTGTGACAATGGTCTAGACAAGTAAGTGTGAGAAATATGTATTCGTCTCTTAAACTGATCTTTACCTTTTGCTGAAGTATCTGTGAGGAGCTGAGAAAAAATATGACTCTTTTTTTCTCATCAGTACTCAGCAGGCTTGTATCCAGGCAGTCTGGCATTTACACTGGACGTAGGAGACAGATTTTCGTATGCCGAACATGCCTGATGATAATGATTGAAGTTTTGCTACTTGTAGTTGTGTACTGTTGCACTGCAAAATGGATAATGTTAATTACAATTACTTTGATTTAATGTAATTTGAATTTCTGGTGATCTCTTAAATCTAAACAATATGTACATGATATTTTGATTAAAAGAAACAAAGAAAGCAAGTGAGCAGAACAGAAATGATGATTTATACATCATATATATATATATGTTTTTTTTGCTCTTCTCTTTGTCTTGAAGGTGAGTCCCTGCAGCTAGTGGCTGGCACCAGCCAGCGCCAGCATCAGAAAGCACCATCGTTACAAGCCATCCCCAGCAAGCTCCTGAGGCAGACAGGTTCTACTCCAGCAGCTGCAAAAGCCCTGCAAGTGACAGGACTGGCCCAGCCCCAGGCCACCCCGATTTGTCCCGCTCCCAACGCATCTCAGATCACCCACTTCAGCATCCAGGGTGGGCGGCTGCAAACCATTCCCGTCATGAATTCCATGGGCCCTGTCCCCACAGCTTCCCAGCCACCATCCCACACCATTCCACCTCCATCCACAGCGCTTCTGGTCACCAGTGCAGAGGAAGGGCAGAGTGCGGGCGGGGCTGCTAATGGAGGAGGACTCGGTGCAGAGTTTTCTCTGCAGCCCCCATATCTAATCTAATGCCTCGTCAAGAGTGATGTCCTAGGACCGCTGCTTTGCTCCTGTACAGAGTGTACGACCTTGTTATGACTTTATAAAGACGTCTTCCAGATGGGTCATGGTTCTGTGATCAGTGGGAAATGATGAATTCAGTGACTACCTCTTGATGCCATTTTGGTCAACGTAACCCTGTTTCTGTCTGTTTCTCTGTAAAAAAAAAAAAAAAAAAAAAAAAAAAAAAAGGAGACTGTTTCAGGTGGACCACAGACTGCGTTAGCTGTGAACGTGTAGGCCTGCATCTGTGTGTTGAAAATGTGTCGTTCTCGGGACAAATAGCTTTTCATTGGGACATGGATAGTTGTGTAGTCAATGAAAAGTTGCAATAAAGTGTGTGTGTGACAAGTAAAACTGAAGAGACAAACACAGTGAAACCTGTCATAAAAAGAAGCACTGCTCAGGCTTTAGATTGGTGGCATCATTGACACACGTGACTAAAGCATATAATATATCCATGTCGCATAATGTGAAGAGGTGGTTCAGAGATCTTCGCCCTCACTTGCGCAAGACGACTCAACTTCAAGTGTAGTCTCCTGTAGTTATTATTTCCAGTGCTTTTTTTTTCTTCCTCTGGAGCAAGGAAACTACCAGTTTCTGCAAACATTTAATGCCGGTGGACTTTTGCAACATTTGGCCGTTCAGATAAACTGGTATATTGTTATGTTGCATTTTTGTGTAACATTTGGATGAAATCTTAGTTTGGAAGACTGTAAGGGGGAGGAGGTTGGGAGGGCGTGAGGTGTGTGTGAAAAGAAACATATGATTTTAAACCTGTTCCATCATGTGCGCAAGGTAAGTGTGGTATGTTTCAACACAAATGGCCGTTTTTTCTTGGGAAAGATTTATCAGCGATTTTTTTTTTTTCTTGTTTTAAGCAGACTTGTCACTGCTTTCAATAACAGACAGTAAAGTGACACATGCCAAGAATATGAACGCTGATTCATGTACATCATTTTTTTTTTTTTTGCCTGAAAACTCGGTGGCTCTTTCATAAATAACTCCTGCATGGGCAGTCACTAACTAACTGTATTATCCGACATTCATGTTTTGAGGGGGAACCAGTGTAGATTTGGTTCTGTTGCACAACTTTGTGAGTTTGTGACATTGCCATTTGACAGACTTGTATACAAAAGTCTGGTTGATGTCACGGAGAGACTGCTTGTTCATGCAGAATCTTGGAAAAGCAGTATGAAAAATGGGGAGGGGGGGGGGGGGAGGAGGGAAGGTGTACTCAAAACTTAAAAGAGAACGAGTAAATTTATAGAGGTGGTGGAGGTGGAGAGGTGTCCTAAAAGACTGCCATGGTTTATGTGATTAAAGCTGGAAGATTTCATGACAGTGATACCTATTCATACAAACATATACTCGGACTCTAGCAGATATGTCGTACCTTTTAAACCCAGGAAAAGTTAACATACATGAATGCGCACTTGCATCCGTTCATCAGGGACAGGTATGTTAAATGTCCGTGTTGCAGCAGATTTCTGATACTTTCTTGAATTTTCATAACAACAGTAAAAAACCAAAACCTCTCTTTTTTTTCTCCCTCTTCTAGAAGAAAGGACAACAATTTGATTTTTTTCCAAAACAGATTGCATTTTTGATTGGATAGAATGAAAACGAAAATATATGTCTTTAGCATGTCTGACAAAGTTACTTTATACTAGCTACCTTTATACCTGTGCACAGTACACTTACAATGTATTATGCACACATTTTACACCCAAACAACATTTCGCACTGCTTCAGGAGGAAGGGTAGGTGCAAGCACCTTAGGAAATGTCAGTCAGTCAGTTGTGCCTGTCGCTCCTCCTGAAGCATAGGCCGCCGACAACAGTCCGCCAGAGTCCTCGATCCTGGGCTGCCCTCTCTAGTTGTTTCCAGGTGTGTCCCATCTTCTTGCTGTCTGCCTCAAGGTCCCATCGCCAGGTGTTTCTTGGCCTTCCTCTTTTCCGTTTTCTGTGAGGGTTCCATGATAATGCCTGTCTGGTGATGTTACTGGCTGGCTTCCTCAGGGTGTGCCCAGTCCATCCCCATCTTCTGCGCCGGATCTCATCTTCGGTTGGCAGTTGGTTGGTCCGCTGCCACATGTCTGAGTTGCTGATGGTGTTGGGCCAGTGGATCTGGAGGATTCCTCTTAGGCAGCTGTTGATGAAAGTCTGCACTTTCCTGGTGGTGGTCTTTGTTGTCCTCCATGTCTCGGCTCCATACAGTAGCACTGACTTGACATTGGAGTTGAACAGCCTGGTCTTCGTGCGATTTGATACCACCTTGGAGCTCCATATGTTCTTCAGTTGCAAGTATGCTGCCCTTGCCTTGCCGATTCTTGCTCTGACGTCTGCGTCTGTGCCACCCTGCTTGTCAATGATGCTGCCCAGATATGTAAAGGCCTCCACTTCTTCCAGCTCATCTTCCATGCAGTGTGACTGGGTCCTCACTTTTTGTGTTGATCTTGAGGATCTTGGTCTTGCCCTCATGGATCTTGAGACCAACTCGTGAAGAGGTGGCTTCCAGCTCTGTTGTCTTGTCCTGCATCTGTTGGTGGCTGTGGGAAAGCAGGGCTAGGTCGTCAGCGAAGTCCAAGTCATCAAGCTGATCCCATAGTGTCCACTGGATTCCATTTCTTCTGTGTGCTGTTGACCTCTTCATGGTCCAGTCGATCACCAGGAGGAAAGAAAAAAAAAAAGGCGACAGGAGGCATCCTTGTCTGACTCCAGTCCTTACCCCGAAGCTGTCTGTGAGCTGTCCACCATGGACCACCTGGCAAGTCATTCATTCCTTCGTAGGAGTTCTTGATCAAGGTGACCACTTAGTTGGGCACTCCATAGTGGCGTAGCAGCTTCCAGAGAGTTTCACGGTCGACGCTGTCAAACGCCTTCTCGTAGTCAACGAAGTTGATACATATAGCGATGAGTTCCACTCTAAACACACTGCTCTCAACGATGATATGCAAGGTGGCAATCTGGTCGATGCATGATCTATTCTGGCAGAAGCCGGCCTGCTGGTCTTGGAGGAGGGGGTCAACTGCACATTTCATTCTCTCCAGGAGGATCCTGTTGAAGACCTTTCCTGGCACTGACAGAAGCGTTATTCCTCTGTAGTTTGCGCAGTTGCTGAGGTCTCCTTTCTTGGGTAGCTTGATGAGGTAGCCCTCCTTCCAGTCTTCTGGTACCTCTTCTTCTTCTTTCCCAAATCTTCCAAAAAAAAGAGAGTAGAGCATCTCTACGGTTGTTTCTAGGTCTACCTTGAGTGCTTCTGCAGGGATGTTGTCTGGTCCTGCCGCCTTGCCGTTCCTCAGTAGCCTGATGGCTTTCCTGATCTCCTCTGTGTGGTTGCTCACAGTTGATGTCTAGGTCTCTGTCGGCTGGATCGATGTCAGGGGGGATTTGGAGGGACGGTCTGTTTAGAAGCTCTTCAAAGTGCTCTGCCCATCTGTTCAGTTGTTGCTCTGTTCCTGGACAGTGTTTCCTTCCTTGTCCTTGATTGGTCGCTCGGGTCTGCTGTACTTCCCTGATAGTTTCTTGGTGGTGTCGTACAGCTGCTTCATGTTGTTACTGGCTGCTGCTGCTTCCTCTGCTTCTTCTGCCAGGCTGTCAACATACTTCCGCTTATCTGCTCTTGCGCTATTCTTCACTTCTCTGTTGCTTTTTTGTGAAGTTTTTCTTGTGCTTTGGCCTTTGCTGCCCTTGTTCAGCTGTTGTTTTTGCTGCTTCTTCTGCTTTCTCTCCTGTATTTTGCGCAGTGTGTCTGCTGATATCCATTCCTTCTGTTGGTGTCTCTTGGGGCCCACTACTTCCTGACAGGTTGATGTGAGTGTCTCCTTCACTTTTTGCCAGTGAGTCTCCAGATCAGTCTCTTCCTCAAGTAGTTCTTGTAGCACTTGGTATTTGTTGGTGAGGACAGCTTGAAATCTTCTCTAGTCATTGGGTCTTTCAGTAGGCTGAGGTTGTACTTCTGCCTCTTTGTAGTTGGTTTCATCCAGTTTCTTTCAGTTTCATCTTCAGCCTGGTGACCAGTAGGTGGTGGTCAGATGCAACGTCTGCTCCTCTTCTCACCTTTACATCCTGTAGGGACCTCCTGAATTTCTTGGCCATACAGATGTGGTCAATTTGATTTTCTGTTGTTAGATCTGGTGATACCCAGGTGGCCTTGTGTACTCTTCTGTGGGGAATATGCTGCCACCAATGACCAGGTTGTTCATCGCACAGAAGTCTGCAAATCTCTCTCGCCATTCTCATTTATCTCTCCCATTCCGTGTCTTCCCATCACTTCCTCGTACCCGGTGTTGTCTTGTCCGATTTTGGCATTGAAATCGCCCATGAGGATGTTGACGTCTCTTTCTGGGTACTTGGCTATGACATCCTGCAGTCTGTCGTAGAAGCGGTCTTTTGCTTCTTCATCGCTGTCGTTGGTTGGAGCATAGCACTGGATGACATTCATTTTGATCTTCTTCTTCTTAGTTCTGAAGGATGCTGCAATGATTCTTGGTCCGAGTGCTTCCCATGCTATCAGAGCTTGCTGAGCAGGTCCAGACAGCATGAGTGCTACACCTTCTGTGTGAGGAGCGTTGTCTTCTTCATGTCCGGAATACAGCAACATCTCTCGCTGAGTAGTCTCTTTTGTCCTGACTGTGTCCAACGGATCTCACTGATTCCGAGCAGTGTGAGGTGGTAGCTTTTCATTTCTGCTGCTACTTGTAATTTTTTTCCAATCTCATACATGGTCCTCACATTCCATGTTCCGACTTTGATGGTCCTAGTCGTTAGATGGGGGGGTCGGCTTTGTGGCTTTCGTTGACTCACGGCTTTCACCACATGGCGTCATACATCCTCTTGAGGAGGACCCTTCCTCTCCCAGGGTAGAAGTTCCTTGGTCTGTTGTTGGCGTTTCTGTAACAAGTTGGTTTTTACGGGATGGGGGTGTTTAACCCATGCCCAACCCTCCTCCTTTACCTGGGCTTGGGACCGGCAGGATGTTCCCCGAAAGTTATAACCAGGCAGAGTTCTTAGGAAATGTAGGACATATAAAATCATAATGTCATTCTCACAAAATGTGAAAGTTTTTTTTTTTTTTTTCCCAAGTTATTTCTTCTTACTGTATGGGAGAGTGGTCTTCTCTCAATATCACAAGATATAAAATCAACCAGAATGTTTCAGTTTTGAAGTTTTGATATTGACTTGGTCATAGGGGATAAAAAAAACGGCCATAACAAAAAAGTTTCCAAAGTACATCAGTTAAAGGGAAAATACTTCAGTTTTTGATGGGGAAAGGGTTCTTCAGGAAATTTTGGATGCATAAGTTTGAATAGGATAGAAAATAACATTTCTCTGCAAAAAAAAATGGGTGTAGATCTGATAATCAGCGCCCCCCCCCCCCCCCCCATGCCCCCCAACTCCTTAATTGTCTTGCCTCATGTCTCCCCCCCCCCCCCCCCCCCCCCCCCCCCCCCACACACACACACACACACACACACACACACACACACCCCTTCCCCTCGCCATGCTAACTTTGAACTCTTCCTATCATTGTTTTGTATCGGTAACTCATAAGGAAGATCAAGCTGTACCTCATCGCCTTCCCAGGTGTCAGTTTACTTGCTGACATTTCGGGTCAGATTTTTCTGCTTTTTTTAATTTTGTTTAGGAAGCTGGCTTCCCTCAGTCACTCTGTCACTGTGTGTGCATAATGGACAGGGGCTTGAAATCTGGAGCAGCAGTTACACGCTTCACACACTGAGTACATATCTTCGTTGTATTATTATTGGTGCATCTGTTCATTGTGTTAATTACTGCTTGATGACAGCTGATTTACAGTGTGCCACTGAGACAGAGTTCATCCTGCCTTCATTGCCATCCTGCCATCCCCCCACACGCCCTCCTCCCTGTGCTCACTGTTAACAAACAGGCCTGATTTCATCTGCTGTGTGAGCAAAGCAATCACCCAGATCGACTCATAGATCTATAGAAAACTTTTGTTTTTTCATACCTGGTACTTTGTATTGGAGTGTGTGTCAATTTTGAAATGAATTCTGAACAGTGATTCTTTCATGTTTTCAAATTCAAATTCATTTGAATCCTGTTCTCTTGTCAATTTTGAACAGTGATTCATTCATGTTTTCAAATTCAAATTCATTTGATTCCTGTTCTCTTGTCAAATAACAACCTATAATGAAAGTATATGTTATTAATTATCAGCCTTCAGACCAGCCGATGCCAAGAAATAGTTCTTTTTTTTTTTTTTTTTTTTTTTTTTTTTACATTTTGATTAAACATGTCTATTTGGGAATGAATTTTGTTCAGTCAGTCACACAGTGATATTCAGTTTGTTCTATATTCATCATTGATTTGGAGCATGTTGTTACAGGATCAACTGTGTACCGACTTGTTTTATCATTTTAGTTATTGGCAAGGAAAGTCTACCAGTCTATTTCACAGGCAGTTCAGAAAGTTCCCTGCTGTACATATGAATTTAGTATTGACACAGCCTTAGCATCTGTCATGGAGAAAATTTTTATTTTTTATATAGGGAGTATGAAATGTTTCCTTACATATTTATCTGGGTGGTTGTTGTTTCAGTGTAAGTATGATAGTACCCCCACTTGGACATTTTGTACATTCATTTTTTTTTTTTTTTACAATCATGCTGTTTGTTTCTGGATTGTTTGTTTATTTTCTCATTTCATTGCATCCATTCTCATTTTGTTCATTATGAAATACTGCCTCCAGGGTTCATGTAGTTTAAAGCAACTAGAAAGATTTGGAATTAAATACTCTTTACACATGTGTGCACACACACACACACACACACACACACACACACACACACACACACACACACATACACACACACACACACATATGCACACACATGCACACCAACTTGTTCACCGGCTATATTCTTGGGGTTTATCCACACAGGCGTAGGTCAGCAGTAAGTTCATGAGGTTGGACTTGGAGCAGTGGCCACTTTGGCTGAATTCTGACACTGGTCTCCTGTGGTCAGTCAGCTTTCTGATGCTCAGAAAAATCCTTTCATTAACTTTTATCTCTTATGGATCGCAGCGTGACAAAGCCTGATGGTTACCGTGCAGTTAACTCGGTCTGTATCCACCCTAAATGTCACCTTGCAAAACTGTTAGGGCGATTCGCCCAGTTTTGTTTAAATTCTGTCGGAGCATAATTATGACATCAGCAAGAGGAATTTTTCTCTTGCTGATTGTTTGACTAAACATGTTTACCATATTGAACGTAATATGCTCCCACTGGTCCTCCTCTCGAAAGGTTGTGACTGGGAGAGGTGCTTTGGTTTGGCCGTAGGATGAGGAGGAAAATGGAAAATACCTGACACTGTCTGCTGGAGGTGGGAGATGGTGAGCAGGGCATCGTCCTTCTTCATTAGCCATGAGCATTTGACCAGAGGGTTCCAACTGTGGTGGCTTGCAAGAGCTGACATGGTAGTTGCGTTTAGTGGAAAAGGGAGTATGAGGAAGACTACCCTTTTTTTTTGGGGGGGGGGGGGGGGGGGGGGGGGGGGGGGGCATATGCTTTCGCAGAATTTATTTGGGGAAGAAAGTATGTCATACTAGGAATGGGATGATAAACGTCAAATAGCTCGACATGTTGATATCCTGAGACTTATAGCAGCTGTATGCAGTGAGATATGTTCCCAAATTGAGCCTTCCATGGATCAGCTTCTAAGGGAGGTGACTGCAGGTGGAAATTGTTCAAAACAAATTTGAAGTTAGGTTTTCTTCTGTGGTGGTGATATCACAGAGTGAAACTGGACATCATTTAGAGAGAGAAAAAAACAGAAGTGAAAAGTGTGTAACCGTATACAGTAAAATAGCTGGAAGGAATAAACATGTTTACGTTTACAACAGAGAACATGCAATATAAAACATTTTTAGTTGACAGTGTATTTAGTGACATCTCAGGAGAAGTTCACCATCTTTTAGCTTTAGTTTGAACCGCAGCAGTGTGAGCAAAGATTTTTTCAAATAGATATATCCTTACATCGTTTAATTGCCTTTTCATATGTATATTGTAATCATGTACTTTGTTATTTTTCCCGCTTTTCCTATGTTTAATTCCCCCCACCCCCACCCCACCCCACCACCATCCCCTCTCTGTTTCTCTCTCTCCCCCATCCCCATACCTCCTTTTCACCATCTTTTTATTTCTTCTGTTCTTTTAAAAAAAAAAAAAGGTTATTCCACTGGGTGAAAGGAACAAACGAATTGCAAGACAAAACCAGACGTGTTTCAATCTCTGGAGTCTTCATCAGGCAAGAGAAGCAACATTCAGGACAATGAAAACAAAGAATGAACAATGACCTGTTTTCTCAAATCATAGTCCATCTTGCACCCAATTTGAGAAGATGAGCTATTGCTCGTTCTTCATTTCCATTGTGCTGAATGTTGTTTGTCTTGCCTAAAGAAGACCAAAGAGGTTGAGACACATCATGTTTTGTCTTGTCATTTGTTTATCCCTTTTTTCCAGTGGATTGATAATGATTTTCCGTCTAATGTATAGTTCTTGTATGATTTTCAATTCCGTCCTTCAATGATTTGGGTTTTGTGCATTGCTTGTTTGTTATCATTGACCCCTTCCCTCCCCCATACTGCTCCCCCTCTCCCCCCCCCTTCCATATCCATCACTCCTATTCTCCATCATCCCATCCCTCCCTCGGTTCTTCTCCATTCTCCCAGCCTCGCTTTCACATTCTGTGTCCCCACCTGTATAGTCGTCTGTGTGAGTAACCTGAAATTGTTTGTGTGTTGAACATGATCTAGATTCTTTTATATTTATTGTTATGGTTTAATCTTTCACTTATTGTATTCCGGATCTTGATCTTTACGTTGAAGGGCCTTGTGGCATAAATTTTGAATTTATTTGTGGGTCATTTGAATACCTTCTTTTAATGGAAAGATAGAAGTCTTTATGCGCTTGTTTTTTTTTTTCCCCTCAGTAAATACGACTTGTTCATGAATCGGTTTTTTGTTCTCTATTATATGTACTAGAAAAGATTCATTCAACAACCAATCAGTGAGAGGCATATTTCCATCATCCTAGAAGCAAAACGCTGATTTGTGAACCTTTTTTCTTTCTGTTTTTTTTTTTTTCTTCTTCTTTTTTTCTAATGAAATATGACTTTGTTTCTTTTGGGGGTTTTTTATGGTAGATCTGCAGCCTTGTGGTTGTGAACAGGTGTGCAAAAAATTGATTGATAAGAAATCGTGTTTCACATCATGTACCAGCAGTGGCGGTATAAATCAGAAGTGACACAGGGGTGAATGATGTTTGTGTTGGCAGACTTGGGGATCAGTCTACAGGGGTAGAAACAGCAAAGTGGAGGACAGATACAAAGTATACAGCTGAATTTCACAGCAAAAAAATCCAGTCAAAACAGGCTCCTTTCAGATTAACTTTTTTTTTCGCATTTTTTGTTTGTATAAACATTACTTTCATATTTTTCACTCCCTCAGTTTTCAAATCCAAATTTGAAGGATTTTTGGAGGTTGGTATTGAAAGGCTCCGTTGTTCCAACTGAAGAACTGATGCCAAAGAGTACTCTGAGCTAGCTTAGATGTAACTGAGCGAAAAGATATAGTACACACATAATGGTGGTGTATAGAGATCATAGAGATGGAATGAAGACATCGGTTGGTGATATTTTTCATTTTAAGGAAGGAAAAGGGGATTAGGGCTAGATGACAGCTGAAATAGAAATTAGTTCAGTCCATTGCGATTTAACAACATTAGGATATCTCCTTCTCTTTGTATGTTACTTATGTAAATTCTGCACATTCATTTAGCAACAATGCTTTTGCTGACTTTCCTACTGTTTTTCTGTTTCACGACTCGTTCTTGTTCAATTGTAAATGTTTTGTCTGGAGCTACAGATC
Source organism: Conus betulinus (assembly GCA_016801955.1). Taxonomy (NCBI): domain Eukaryota; kingdom Metazoa; phylum Mollusca; class Gastropoda; order Neogastropoda; family Conidae; genus Conus; species Conus betulinus. Next base: position 136,100 of record JADBJO010000299.1, read on the forward strand.
TCTTTGTCTACATTTCTAGTTAGACTAGCTCTAGGAGGTGTTAGACTAGCACTAGGAGGTGTTAGACTAGCTCTAGGAGGTGTAAGACTAGCACTAGGAGGTGTTAGACTAGCACGAGGAGGTGTTAGACTAGCACTAGGAGGTGTGTGCAGAAAGAGGCATGCGTCTTATCAGCATCCTGTCAAATGGCAGCTAGCTTTTAAAAGGTTGTGTTTCCCACTCTTTGTTCCTAGAGTTTATTTCATGTAATTTTTATCAGCTGCTTTTTTTTTTTTTTTTTTTTTTTTTTTTTTAAATTAGAATTATGGTGGACAGTGGCCACAGATTGGTCACGCTCTTGACTCAGTGGAAGAGTGAAACTCCTTAGTGTCGGTATGGAAATCATATATTGTGCCTGTGATTGGTTGTGCTGGTCAAAATCGGTTTGCTCTTTGCCGGTGAACTTCAGCAGTGATTCCTTGTTAATTTGCTATCACATGATGTTGAGAGAAAGAGCATGTGAATGTTTTGTACATGGTTGGTGGCAATGCTGCTGTTCAGCTGGTCACTGGTACAGGACATGAATGTAAAAAAAAAAAAAACCTGTGTTGCTCTGTTATTATGTCACACATTTCTTGCTCCAGTTATGCATGTTGAACTGCATCTGTCACTTGACATGAACATTGTAAATTTGTTTATTTGACTATTTTGAGTGTGGGAGAAAAGAAGAAAAAAAAGATTATTGCCACAGGGTGTCAAACCTGTATGGATGTAATATTTCTGAACAGAAGGGATGACTGTGTGAAGTTATGCCGGAAAACTGAGGATACGCTGCCTCTGATGATACTAGTCTGTTTGTTCAGCTGTGTTCAATGAGGGTTTGTTTTGCAGTAATTTATTATGTTCTATGAAGTGTGTATGCTAATTTGATTGGTCAATCGAGGAAAGAACGGTATAAAACATGTTCTTGTATTTTGTCTGCTTTTTTTTTTTTTTTTTTTTTTTTTTTAACCAATTCTTGAATCTGGAGGTAAGTGGTAATGTGGATTTATGGAGTATCTGTTTTTTCCTCTGATAGTTTGTGATTTCATGAGCTAATTCAGTCTGTAGACATGAATATTCTGTCAGCTTTCTGGTTTGCTGGCTGTTTTGATGTGTGGTGGGAAACAGACAGGCGCATGATATTTGTGTTTATTGGCATAATTCATACCTGCTCATGGAGTTGCCCCTGCTTCTTTTTTTTTTTTTTTTTTTTTTCTGTTAGAAACCCCAAAGGTGAAGGCTGGAAATGCCAGTTTCACGAACATTGATGGGTGAATTAACATTACATATGTAAATTTATAGATCGTGATAATTGAATATAGATTTAACACTATGTAACTTAATTTTAAGAGGTGTATGAAAAGGCATTGTTAAAATGAATTCTTTCATAAATTTGTAACAAAAATGTAAGAAAACGTCCTCAGTGGTTGGCTGTTAAAAACATGGGGGATGGGAGGATTCTTTGGTGTCTGCTGATTTGTTTCTTCAGTAGTTATGAAAATACACAGTCTTTCCTGCCACTGCTGAGCATCATAGAAATGAAGTTTGGCATAACTTGGCATGAGTTTGGCAAAGAATTGATGAATGAACTGGTTGAGAAACATCAGTGCCCATAATACCTCATGGCTGATTTACAACAGGAACTGTCATGCTGATGAACTCCATTTGCTCAAATTTCTGCTGAGTTTGTGACTCCTGTTTTTTGGCAGAAGAGAAGCAGATGCCTTACTCGATAGAGATCTCCTAGTAGCACATTGTTAAAACCTCTGTGAACTGAAGGATCTTGTTTATAATGTGAACATGGTCTTTGCAAAAAAAAAACGCTGCGTCACATTTTGGTACACTCAGGCACCTTCACACATTTGCATGCACAGGCACGCGCGCACACACACACACACACACACACACACACACACACACACACACACACACTCACTCTCTCTCTCTCTCTCTCTCTCTCTCTCTCTCTCTCTCACTCTCGCTCTCTCTCAGAGTATTTTACTAACGTAAATATTGCTTGGTCTTTCAGTAGATAAATCATTCCAGATTTTCTCTCCATTACTGAAGAAGTATTTGTATATAGCTTTTAAATAATGCTTCCTATCAAAGAAACAAAAAGTATTATGTATGCTTTGTATCACTCTGGGAACTAAAGTTATAGTTGGATGCATGATAGACAAGCCTGATTTTTCAAACTATATGTGCATGCAACTTGTATAGTTCATATATCCACATGGATGGACATGGTCAGATATGGATGACTGTAGGGAGGGGAGGGGAGGGGGGGGGGGGGGGGGGCATGTGCAAGTAATCGTTCTTAATTCCCACTGATGATATTAAAAGCGTTCATGCCAACAATGATGGAACTGAAAAGATTTTTTTCCCCCCCAGATATGTTAATTTTCGTCCATCCACTTAGGGGATTGATCTTTTCAGGTGTTGCAGTGTTTTGGTAGTGCGTTGGTCTTCCTTGACAAGCATGAACCAGATCTCGGTAATTCAGATTTAGTCTTGTGTAGATTTATATCTTTGGCACTAGAAAACCATTTCAGTCATGACGTGTTGTTGATGTTTGGCAAAATCATTCTGGTGACACAGCTGCACTACATTGAAGACAGTGCCAAGGAAGATGGTGGAGATGGTAAATCTATTTGTCAACTCATTCACTGACACAGTGATCTCTTTCTGCAAAGGGGTTTGTGATCGATTATCCCACTCCCAGATTTACCAACTCATTTTGTAAGCTCATTTTGTTATTCACTCTTTTTGCTTTCAGATGACCTTGTGTTTGGTTTTCTTTTTTTCTTTGTAACAGTAGCAATTGCATTCTTTTTGCTGTTATAGATGTGAAATGCTCTAAGATGAAGTTGATAAAAAGCGGTCTGTTATCATGATTAATCCCAGAACCACCGATGCTGGTGGGGAACACAGCCACAGACGGACAGACAGAAGAACATGCATGTCCTGCTGTTCTTAAGGAAAACAACTGCAATCATTTTGCTTGCCACTAATCAGTGCAAGGATGTACTCTAATTTTTCGGGACTTTTGGTTCAAAGTTTAGATGGTGTGCGAATGTTTTGTCCTTTTCTTGCTTAGTGGATACAGTACTGAGTTGTGACCTTATATATAAAATAGTTAAGCGTAGAAATGATTCCTCATGCCCCCGCCCCACCCCCTCCCCATTCCCTCCCTGTTCTATCCAACCCCAACACCATCCTCAATGGTTTATATATATACATACAATCAGAAAATGTGATGAAGTGATCTTGGCCTCAATTGATGTTTTTTTTTTGTGGAATGCCACTCACAGTGTCTAATGATAAAGTGAGTCTCAAAATTAGTTAATCCCAGAAAGTTTGTTTTCAGCGAAAAACAAAATCAAACAAAACAGAAAAGAACTGACATACGACTTTGAACTTGACCCACTTGCATACCCAAACTGATGACCCACCTTTTTGAGACTTCTTGTATTATGGTTAAATGTCAAGGTCATCAGACTTCATCAAATAGTGTGTGTTAACGAGCGGAAATGAAAGCAAAGTTTCTGGCCTTGTGAACGTAATCTACAGCAAGGTCAAGGCCAATCCAGGGGCCTAAGTGCTTGGATCTGTATGCATTTGCATTATGAAATTTTTTTTTTTTTTTTTAAGGTCATTGAACCATTTTGAGTTGAACTGTTGATATAGTTGGTAATATTCTAACTTTCAAACTGTGTCAAGATTGTGATGTCTTTGTGTGGTGGTGGGTCTGTCCACTGTAAACAGGGTAGGTAGGAAAGTTTTCAGCCTTGGGACTCTTTGTCTCACTTCTTTATGTTAGGTTTGATCAAGATAATGAATGATTTTTGGGGAATAATGTAAATATAAGTCAGTTTCCTTGATTTTTAGTCGATAGTTTGTGCTGTAAAAGATGCAGATGTTGGTGGCTTTTTTTTTTTCTTCTCAAATCACGCCGAAAAGATGGTACTTATTCAGTCATTATGCTTCAGTTAAGGTTGTCTAAAAAAAATAATTAGCTTTGCTTTTTTTTCTTTTAAATTATTATTATTCATTTCTTATTATTATTTAGTTATTAGCAACACGTCAAGACAGTAAGCCCAGTGGAAAGGGGTTGAAAAAGAGATGTGTCTCCTGTCTGTGAAAGGTTTTGTGTGACCTGATATTTTGTCACCATGGAAGTACTTTCAAATTAATGGCCATCATTGAATGGTCACAGTTTGCATCTTCATCCTTTGTCTTCCTAATATAGTGCGGAACTCTTATTTTCATGTCATGATTAGCATTTTGTGCAGCATCAAAAACAGCATCACTAGGAATTAAACAAATGAAGGATTGGACTCGTTATCACATTCACGTTTCACTCCAAGTCTCTGAAGTTAAGTACCTAACTGTAAATTTTGGGCAGTGACTGAATGAGCTACAATTTTAGGTTAAAATGTTCACCTACACAGTTGTACAGTGTCCAAAAGATCCATTCTGCCTTCTAAGATTTGTACATTGTCTATGGTTGTTATAAGGCTTGCTTTGTTGGCTGTAAAACTATTTCTCTTTATTTGCTGCATTGATATTCTTTGCACCTTTTGGAGGGTTGAATCTTCTCTCTTACTGTCTTCACACACACAAAGGTCTTTCATCCGTTCTGTGAATGGTTCCCCATCCGCCCACAGCGTCTCCGCTCCCCCTTCCCTCCACACCTCTATCTCCTATTCCCCCCCCCCCCCCCCTCAGCTGTTTTCTCCCTCCCTTCCCCTAACCCTCCCTCCTATCCTGCAGCTTCCTTGTTTATAGGCTGTCTGTCTTTACGACTCCATAGGCCTTGTTCAGGAGAAATCGGCCATCCCCTTCCTTCCCCTAGCCTTCTTGAGGATGCAGGAGGCTTATTTAGTATAAAGCATTCTTGACATTTTGTAATGGTGATTTTCTTTTCCTGTCACTGGTTTTTGGATGCTACTTTTTAATAAAATAAAACAAATCTTCTTTTTTTGGGGGGGGGGGGGGGGGGGGGGAGATGAGGGATTAGAGAGTGGGTCAAGGTCAGGCGCCTCTATGTCACGTTCACTGTTTTTTGTTTTTTTTTTTTTTCTCACCGATGACTGGGTAGTGAAAATGTGAACGGTGCACAGAATGGACACCAGCTGACCATTCTACACAGTCTGCCCATATAGCTTTGTGTGTGTGTGAGAGAGAGAGAGAATGAGTGGAGGGGGTAGGAAGATCTCTTCTTTCACTAGTTGCGAATAGTTTTCTTTCTACTGATTTTTTTGAAGTGTGGATGATAAATCAAGCAAATGGCAGTCACTCTCCACATTTGCCTATACTTACCTGCCTTGATGATATCAACAGTCTGGCTGGCGTGTTATGAAGTGGTTGTATATATGCGTGTGCATTCTGCAGATGGTTTTTTTGTGTTGGTTGGTGATTAATTAAGGGCAGGACATTTTACCAGATGAGGTGACAGCCCTGGATGGTAGAATGGGGGGCAGAAACAAACAAAACTCTCTGGAAAATCCAATGTGTCATATTTTTCTGACATTTAACACAAAGAGAAGACCATAACGCACGGGCACAGTCTTACATGTTCCACAACAGTTCAGTACAGTAGCTTAGTCAGTGATTTTTTTTCCAGGGGAGGAGAGGAGGGTGGATGAGTGGTGAATCATGCCATGAACAAGGATCTGTGAATTGTTATCTCCCAGGTCCACGCTTAGTACAATGGTCCCATGTTTGGGGAACGGATCTCATTTATTCTGCAACAATGGGGTCATTGGATGTCACTTTCATGCATATTCAAAGGAAGGTTGTGACTTCTGGACAGTCATTCTCCTTCCGCAGACTGTGTTATTATTATCGCCAGTTATTGATTTGAAATGTGAGTCGTCTTCCTTTCATCCTTTCATGCGGTTTTAATGGATTGTACCTGCTAGCAGGGGGCTCAGATTTGAGATGGAATTTTGGTTTGTTTGTTTGACTCTCCTGGTGATTGGAAGGGTTGGTGAAGCAAATGTGTATATGACTGAGTAAAAGAGCATTGGGGGGGGGGGGGGGGGTAGTTGCTGTGGCTTTTTGTGTCTCCATAGTTACTGTTCTCAGACAAGAGAGAGAAAAAAAATGGCCGAATGCCTTCTTTATCAGTATTCATGCTCAGAGGAGAGCAAGCTCAGATAAAGACTGCACAAGACCAACTCTAGAGACTTTTAAAGTGCCATTTAATGCACACTCAATGCATTTTGTAATCTATTGCATTCAGTCTGGATGTTGAGTGTGGGTCATCTGTCAGCATAAATATGTGTCCTGGTGAGGCACTAAAAAGAGTGTATGTGTGTGTGGTGGGTACATAAATGATGTGATTGGTTGTATATTTGGTGCATATTTCTGTTTGACACATAGTAATTTAATATGCCTAAGTACATTTGAAGATCTGTGTATATTTTTCTACATTGCGTGTGCAAGTCCCTGGGTACCTCTCTGTGTACATGTGATTCAGGCATAATGTGGATGATTTACTACATCTGTGTGTGTAAAAACTCAGGACTGGGTCTGACATTGGATGAAGTTCAAGTACCGGGGTACTCAAATCGTGTGAAGACCCTTTTCATGCGCGTGATCATATGCTTTTAGCTGGAAACGAGTTATGCAAAATAAAAAGTGAAGAACATGAAAAAAGAACATTGTGTGTGTTTGTATTCTTTTTGTGCATTGTTTTATGGCATGCGAAGCTCTGTGGAGCAGGGTACTGTTTCTTCTCTCTGTCTGTCTGCAGGTTAAGCTGAAAATGGTTGACAGTTTTGCCAAAAATGTCACAACAAAGAATTGTCAAAACGCACATTCCACTTTCAGAATGACTGCCAAGAACGCCTCTAGATAAGTGTTCTCAAAATGTACACTCTACATTTGGGTTGCAGACTGAAAATCTCAAGATATGCCAAAGACCTCTAGCAAGAGGAATGCAACTCATAAATGGACAAGAAGCTCTCTCAAATTGGTGCACCCCTGAGTATTCATTTCATCTGTCTGAAAAGAGGACATGGTGCTGTGGATGGCTATGCCTATTTCTTTTTTTTTTTTTTTTTTTTTTTTTTTGCCCCTTTAATACTCTCCACGCTGTGTGCTGCATACCACACCATACAGCATTATCAAGCATCTTTTTATTGCATGTTACTGGGTCTGTGTGCTGCATACCACACCATACAGCATTATCAAGCATCTTTTTATTGCATGTTACTAGGTCTGTGTGCTGCATACCACACCATACAGCATTATCAAGCATCTTTTTATTGCATGTTACTGGTCTGTGTGCTGCATACCACACCATACAGCATTATCAAACATCTTTTTATTGCATGTTACTGGGTCTCTGTGCTGCATACCACACCATACAGCATTATCAAGCATCTCTTTATTGCATGTTATTGGGTCTGTGTACCATCAAGGGTAAATATTTTGCTGCAAATCCTATGAACACACTGTTCTGAAACGTTGGATCTGTTGTGATGTTTTCTAGGACCTGGCTGATCAGTGAATAAGCTGTCAGTCTCTTGTTCCAGTGTCTGAGGTTTCATTCTCACTTGAGACGGGCTGTTCGGAGTTAACATCTTTGCATCTTCTAATAAAAAATGTAACACAAGGTCCCATGCTTGAATGCATGCATAATAAATCATATATACGCATTGAATCTCATTCCACCTTTTGGAGAAAAAGGGGCCATCTCATACCAGTGGATGGATACATGAAAAATAAAGACACATGCACGCTGATGTTGTAATCAGACATCGTCTCAGGAGACTAAATGTGGTTGCCTTAATGGTTGGATTAAGAACGGTCACAGAACACAAAAATCTTGCCAGTAGTGAACCTCGAAACTCAATGTGGGGAACAAAGGAAGGAAAAACAGATTTGCCTGAAACGTGGTTAGTGACAAACATGGCTTTTGGTTGGTCTTTAAGGTCCAGAACATGATACTGTTTTGAATTTAAGTCTTTGAATTTTATTTTGTACAGTTTCCAGTGAGGTACAACTTGTGGGATTCGTGAGTGGTGGTTTCTTTAAGTTGCACATCAGTAGAAGAAGGGGACAGACAGGAGCATGGTGTGCAGGTTCCCTCGTTCACAAAGACACTGTCAACGCTGTCATTGAGTACCAGCCAGTTTCAAGCAGGCTTATCACCATACAACTAGGAAACGACCTCCTTTAACATCACCATCATACAAGCGTACCCCCCCCCCCCCCCCCCCCCCCCCCCCCCCAACTTCAGGGTACTGTGATGATGATGTAGATGAATTCTGTGACCAATTACAGGAAGTCGTAGATCAGGTTCCCATGAAAGACACACAGGTGGTACAAGAGGACTAGAACGCGAAGACAAAAGTGGCTAACAAGAACTGGAGGGGCACATGCACGAAATTTTGCAACTACTAGAGTTTGCAATCTCATAATGGCAAACGCTTTTGGACACTACAAAACATCAAGAAAATGGAAATGGCACAGCCCAAATGTACAATGCCACAACCAGACTGATTATATCATGGTCAAGAGACGTTTTCAGTCAAGCGTAAACATCGCGAAGACACGCAGCTTCCCGGGAGCTGATGTAGGAAGTGACCATGACTTAATGATGATGACTTTCCTACTATGTCTGAAGACAATCAGCAAACAGAAGCACACACGGCTCAAGTTCGACCTCGAAAAGCTGAAGGACTCTGAGCTAGCAGAGGCCTTTTAGGCCATGATAGGCGCAAAATTATCAGCATTCTCCTCCCTTGATGTGGAAGAGAATGCAGACATCGACAAACTTGTAAACACCTTCAACACTGCGGTGACCGAAACTGCCAGTGAGATCCTTGGTAAACATCGCCCTGTTGAAAAGCCCTGGATCACCGCTGACATTCTCGATCTGTGTGACAGGAGAGAACTGAAGAACAAGAAAAATGAAGCAGATGGAGCAAAACAGTTTGGAGCAGTTAGCATGGAGATAAAGGAAAATATGAAGAAAGCAAAGGAGAGAGATAGGTGAGCGGTGCCAAGACATTGAGGACAACCTACAGAAGAACAAACAGCAGGAAAGCACACCAACTTGTAAAAGACCTGACAACCTCTCAAGGACGAGCTTCCACCATACAGGACAAATCAGAGAAGTGCCTCACAGAGACAAGGCCATTTTCACCCATTAGACAGAACACCCTGGAGCAGGGGCGACCATCCACAACCAGGCGGGTCCCCGGGTGGAGATAGAGGGATACCACCAGATATGAGGGTTAGCTGCAATATAAGTCAGCTTGCCTGGTTGAAAAAGCAGTCCTGGACCAAATGGCGATTTACATGTCAGGATGGGACGGGTTACACTGTTATCTCCACTGAATACCCGTGTGTCCAATGACAGGAGCATCATGCGATCAAGAGCTACGTTATTAGCTCTAAGTCTTGGGAAAGGACACCCGACTGAACAACCCCCCCCCCCCCCCCCCCCCCTCCGCCCCCTGTGCTCACAGGGTAGGATTTTTTAGTCTTGAACTGAGGGAGAATCCCCCCCCCCCCCCCCCCTTCCTCCCCCCCCCCTCCCCCCCCCCCCCCCCCCCCCCCCCCCCCCCCCCCCCCCCCCCCCCCCCCCCCCCCCACCCCCCCCCCCCCCCCCCCCTAACTCGATCTGACCTGTCAAAGACGGAGTGTGTCAGCTACGGCGCTGGTTTCAGGATAAATCAAGACACACACGCATCAACGATGATGGTTATGCATCAGCTACACTTCTGTCATGGCGTCGTCCCTGTCAATTCTTCTTCTGCGTACGCAGGCTGATACTCCTGTGGACACTCCCTGTATAGACAGGCAAGTATTAATCCCATCTGCCCAACAAAGGGAGTGGAGTTTTGTGTGTATGGCGTTTTTTTTTTTTATCCTGCCATTAAGGCAGCCATACTCCACCTTCGGGGAAGGTGCATGCTATGTGTAACGTGTCATCCATACCAACGGCCAAACTGGCCTTCTCTTCCAAAAGTTGGTGATGGGATTTTACGTGTGTGCAAGATGTTATGCGTGCGTTCACACACGGAACCTCGCTTTATAGTCTCATTCTAAGGACTGTATGGAAATGAAGTCAGAACCAATGTTAACTCCGAGGGGAAAATCCCCCTGTACCGAAACGATCCGGCGGAGATTCGAACCCGCAACCCTTAAATTACGAGTCCGGTGCTCTACCAACTGAGCTATTCCAGCCCCGTCCCTGTCAGTGACAACCAGGGAGGGGCGGAGCCGGGCCCTCAGCCTCAAAGAGCCCCCCCCCCCCCCCCCCCCCCCCCCCCCAAGTGACCGGTGCCTCTGCTAACATGGAGGTCAGGGGAAGGCAGAGTAGCGCTACTGACCACACAAACCAGCCACATATCGGCCTCACGGTGGCTTAGTGGAATGCTGAAGGAATGGAAAAAAAAAAAAAAACCCCAAGAAGCAGAACTTGAAGGCATTACTCTACAAAAGGACAACATTGACATTATCTGCATTCAGGAGACTCATTTGAAAGATCCTCTCAAAAATTCTTCCGAGAAGTTAAGAAGCCTTCTGCTAAAGGCCATGAAGGTAGACTAAAGGCAGCAATTATCACCTTCATCAAAATCTCCAGTCCTTCGGTGGAGCTGTGCAGATCATGAAAGGAAGAACTGGAATATCACACCATCAAGCTGCGGTTGCCCAGCGGGGACCTACTGATTACCAACTGCTACAGCCCTCCTACCTGACTTATTGCGCTCTACAACGTGAAGTTAGAGGCATCCCGACACCTGCTAGTTGGAGATTTCAACAGCCATTCTTCACGTTGGGGTTACGATGAAATGGACTCACGTGCTGAGGAATTAGAGGACTGGATGATGGAAAACAAACTTATGCTCATCAATCAGCCTGATGACAAACCCACCTGCTATTCCAGAGCATGGAAGACCAGCTCAACACCAGAACCTAGTAATAGCTACAGAAGACATCCAACAACTCACCTGAAGAACAGTCAGCAGCCACTCAGGAGGAAGCGACCATCTGCCAGCTATCATTGCCATCTCTGCCATAGGATGAGCTGGGCACAGCATGGAACCAAGCTGGAACTTCAAACGTGCCAACTGGACTACCTTCAAGAAAAAGCTGACTACCTTTGCAAGGACATCAGCACATCCAATAGTTTAACAAAAATGCCCAGTGCCTCAGTGAAGCAATACTGCATGCAACCACGCAGTCAATCCCAAGGGGATAACGAAGACATTACAGGCCCAATTGGAGCAGTACTCCAGAACAGCTTCATTCAGAACTAAACTCCGCCAGAGAAGAACATCCAGAGACACAACAGCATCAAAGTGACTTTCAAACAACATAAGAAGACAGAGATCCAGAAGATCTGCACTGAGAAGAC
>JADBJO010000299.1:152500-252500 GCA_016801955.1 Conus betulinus
AGATGAAACATTCAGTGGTAAGACAACAGAGGTTTATTCTTGGGTCTTTCATTGTTTCAGGGACTGAGGATGCTCTGGACAGATGAGAAATTTGCTATTTTTGACAATTTTTGTTTTGGAGAAAGCTGGAAATGTACCTCTATCAGTTACCAGTCAGTTTAAATATGACCAATTATTCTTGGCCAGTTGATGAATAGTAAATCATCAAGTATTTCACAGTCATTTTTGAAAACAGCAAACTTGTTTAAAAGTAGTAGTAGTAGTCATAGCAGTAGTAGTAATAGGGACTGGCTCAAAAGCCTAGGCCTCACGGCCTATGTACGTCCCCTCTTTGTCAAATACTTTTTGTTAAAACTAAAAGTATAGGTGTTGAACGCGCAATTGTCATTTTTGTTACACTATATGACTATGCCTAATATGGCATTTTAATCATCAAAATGGTTGAAAAGTTCCTTCTGTTTTGGAATTGCATCCAAAAGATTCTTGAACTTGTTAGTGTTTTCTGCAAATTTTATGTTAGTAAGGAGTTAAGTTCATTCCATAAAGGGGCTACTCTGTGTGAAAATGAAAATTTTCTTCTGTTAGTACGACAGTGCTGAATAAATATCTTTCCTTCTGCATTTCTTGTGATGTTATGTTGTGAAAGAGAAAAGAATGAGTCAACACAAACATCAAATCCGTTAAATATTTTTAAGTCTACAGGTATAAGATCACTACTTGTCCTTCTGCCTTTTAATGAATGTAGATTCAAATATTGGAATCTTTCTGCATAAGATTTATCTTTGCATTCTTTTAATAGCTTTGTAGCATGCCTTTGAACTCTTTCTATTTGTGATGACAGTCTTTTCAAGTATGGGTACCAAATCGCATTTGCATATTCCAAATGAGGTCTCACAAAAGATTTATAAAGTTTTAGGAATACCTCCTTATCTAAGTAAGAGAAACTTCTCCTTATGACACCCTTTTGATTATGATTGGCTTTATTAACTACTTTGCCAATATGTAAATCAAAAGACAACATGCTGTCGAAAGTTACTTCCAAATCTTTTTCTTCTTTTAAGGTCTTTATCTTCTGTAAGCTGCCATTATGCCTCATATAATAAGCATGTTCTTGGTGTTTTTTACAATATGTAGCACACCACATTTAGAGATATTGAAATACAGATTTCATACATCTGACCAATTTTGGAGTTTACAAAGATCGTTTTGTAAATCTGAGAATTGTGAAGTTTTATCGTACAGTTTTGTATCATCAGCAAATATTTTACAGGTGCTTTTTAATGACAGTGGCAAGTCATTTATAAATACTGTGAATAATATTGGGCCCAGTATGCTACCCTAAGGTATACCACTTAGAACCTTGGCTTTATTTGATCTTTCACCACCTACTCTTACAAGCTGTACCCTATTTGACAAAAATCCTTGTATCCATTTTAATAGTTTGCCAGTTATACCATTTATATAAGCAGATAGTTTGACAAGTAGCCTTTCATGTGGTACAGTATCAAAAGCCTTCTTAAAATCTAAGTAAATAACATCAACATTATGACCATCATCCAATAATTTTGTCATACCTTCTACAACTTCAAGCAACTGAGTAACACAAGAACGTTTTTTTACGGAACCCATGCTGACATTTTGCATATCATTATCTGTAAAATGAGCTACAATTGAATCTCTGATTATACTTTCTAACACTTTACATATTATGCAAGTCAGGCTGACTGATCTATAATTACCAGGGTCTGCTTTTGACCCCATTTTAAACAGGGCTGTTACTTCAGCTGTCTTCCAACTTTGGGGTAAGGTACCTGATTCTAATGTTTTGTTGAATAATGAACATAGTGGGACAGATGATTCATTTCCTAATTCTTTTAAAACTTTTGAGGGGATTTAGTCAGGTCCTTTCGCTTTATTTGGGTTTAAGTTGACCAGTCGATCTCTCACTACTTTTGGGGTAACTCTTACCTCTGACAAGGATATCTCACTTGAATATGCACTTGCATCCAGTAATGGTATAATTGTTAAATCTTCATGAATGTGTAAAAACACTAGCAAAGAAATCATTTAATGTGTCACTTTTTCTTTATCACTTACCACCAAGGAACCATCTGGTTTATTTAGGGCTTCATTACTTGCATTGAATTTTAATCTATTTTGAACATACTTCCAAATAATTTAGGATTATCTTTACTATTTTTTGCAACCATTTTTTTGTATTCCCTTTTAGTTACTTTTAACAACTTGAGCATTTATTCCTTTCCCATATGTACTGCATGTAATTTATTCCTGATTTATTACCTAGGTATTTTTAAAAATAGTTTTACTTCTTTTTAATACTTCTCATAGCTTTTTTTATTCATACAGACTGGAGTGAATTTCCTCTTTGCATTTTTCTTTATTTTGGGAATACACTTATCCATTCCCTCCTGTATAGTATTCTTGATATACCTCCAGGTTTCTTCTATATCCATGTCTGATATCCCCTTTCCAATCATGTTCAGCCATAATATTTCTAAGTTTATGGTAGTCCCCCTGGTTCAGTTTATACGTAAATTCTTCTTGATCTGTATCATTAAGCTTTTCCAAATTCAATTGAAATGATGAAACATCATGGTCACTTTTACCCACCGGATCAAGATGAACAACTTCTGAAATGAAAACTGTTATCATTTACCAATATCCAATCATCAATGGTTGGGTTCTACCCTGGTCTTCTTCTTTGTTGGTTTGGTCACTTTTTACATTAAAGGTTTATTATGTGCCTGTCTTATGATCTCGTTTCCCCTTAACCCCAGACCACCTCCCATTCCAATAAACATTCAGATAATTAAAATCCCCCATTATGCGTATTTTGTCATATTTTAACATTTTATCAGATTTTAGTATTTTGAATAGTTTATTATTATTTTCTTCTGTACAAGTACTATTGGGTTTTTATATACACACAACCAATCAACACTTTACCATTACAGACACTATGAAAATCAAATGTACACCAAACACCTTCTTGATACTCGTATTCATCAAAATCATTAAACTGTCTAGCATTTAATAACTACCCATATGTAAAGCTACCCCTTGTTGGTGGTTTCTATTAATGAACATATTATAATCAGGAATGCAAAACTCTTTCTCACAGAAATTTTGTAAATTCTTTGGTATCAATTCGGTCACTGCAGTTACACATGGATGTATATCATCTGTCCTGGAAAGCAACTCTTCTCTTTTGTTAAAAAACCCATCAACGTTAGAATATAGTACATGGAAAAAATCTGAGCTTTTGTTATTTACACAATGTACACATTCTCTTTTGAGTCAATTTCTAGAAGAAACTGTTCCTTGGGTGTCCTCAGCCCCTCCGCCAGAGTGAGGTTGGGTTTTTGGACCCTGTCTGAGTTCCACTATCTTCCAGTTTCTTATGGCCAGGTTTTGTTCTCCTGCCTGAGTTCTCCGTCACAACACCTCTCTCAGTACTTTGTGTTTGTCACGTTGGTTCTTTGAGAGGTCATGATTTATATAAACCTTGTATCCCCAGAAGCTTTGTTTCTGTTCAGTTCAGGCGCTTTTCTCATTATTTCCCTTTTCTTCTCTTCCCCTTTCACTGTCACCCTAAGCATTCTTGGTCTGTGTCCACCCTCTCTTCCCAAGGTTCTCTCACCTCATCTTCTTCCAGATCCACAAGTTTGCTTATAAGCATTTTTGGCTGCCTTCAGGTCATCTTTCCTTTTCTCTTCAATGTCCGTTTTCACGCTCTCTTTCAGGTTGACAATCACAGGTTCTTCTTCCTTTTCTCAATCTCCATTTTTCTTCCACTATCTCTTCCAGTTTTCTGTCTACCACCTCCTCAATCTTCTCTTCCAGTTTGTCTCCCATGCTTTGCTCCATCTTCTCCATCCTGACACTAAGAGAGTGTACCAGTGGGATAAGGTCTAAGAGTTTGTCCAACCTGGCATCTGCTTAGACTGGATTTCCTTTTGCTCTTCCATGCAGGGTTGGCAGACCCATTGCAAGTTATGCTGCAAAGGGTCAGAGAGAGTGTCGAAGGTATCTTGGGACATTCCAGTGCATCTCAAGTGACTCCAGTTTTTGCAAACGAAGCATTCGATGCAGTCTTCCTCCTCCTCCACAGCACTCTCACAATATGCGCACTGCCACACAGACATGGATTCGTTCTGTTTACGGCTAGACCTTTGCTTCTCATATGCACATGGAGTACCGAGACTCGACTTTCCCGAAGAAGCAGTTGTGTTCCTGGAGCTGTTCAGTTTCCTGTCACCGACAGTACTGCTAGTACTACCAGTCTTTTTCACAGGTTTCCTTTTCTCCGCCATGTTCAAAACATCAATCATTCAATGCATCAGTGAAAGAAACAAAGATGAACTTGCCTTTCCTCAAACACTTGAAAGTAACAAGGATTAAAGACAAGATTAAGAAAAATGAAAAGTGCTCAGAACTCATGCACGAAAACGAAACTAGTGAATGAACTTCGAAGATGAAAGATGAGTCAACTTGATGAATCAAAACTTCAACAATTTCCTGTCTTCCTGTAGAAAAAATAGGCACAAAACTGCGACAATTTTTGTTGTACACCAATATGTGTTTAATTCTGACTCCAAATCACAAAACAATCGACGACTAGCCATAAATTTTCCTAATTTTTCTTTAGAATTTCAGCGCTCAACAAAAAGCCAGCCATCTTGACGCATGTGCAACACCCATATACAGCTATGAAGGTGGTCTTTACTCATTAAAAGGCTTGATCTTATTTTACTCATTAAAAGGCTTGATCTTATTGGGTAAATCCACAGGTTGCCAAGGGAAGTTAGTTTACAGCAAAGAATTCCACTGGGACACTTGAGTTATTTGGAGATACTTTTGAAATTTTACTGGGACCAATATTAGCGTTATGATGAGTGAATTCTACTTTTATAGATTGAAGTAGATAGCCTGTACTCTGAAATACAGGTAAGATTATGTCGACAAGTGTTTTTTTTTTAGTGGGCCTTTAACTTTTCAGCAGTCTTCAGTATATACATGTATATACAGGATTAGGAAAGTTTATTCAACTGGGTCTTAAAGATGTATGAATCTTGTGCCCTTGAAACCTGAGTAAATTTAATTTATACACATTTCAGGCTAGTATCATAAGTATGCCTGACTTTAATCATGATGATGTAGCCATTGAAACAAATTGTGGAATTCAGTAAAATAGTATGAAAAATATTTTAGGTAGGAAATTATAATCCTTGATGTGACTTCTTTTTTTTTTTTTTTTTTTTTGTAACAGCAGTTCCGCACATAGCAACATTTTCTCGTTCAAGTTGCAACTGACTGATCTTTCTTTCAAGTTGCAACTGACTGATCTTTCTTATTCCAGAGTTCATCATGAACCAAAGCGTCTGATTTCACATTAAGGGGCAATATGTCATAGACACATTGGTTTATTGATTGTAGGATGCAAAGAAAAGATAGACGTGTGTACTCTGTGTGTGTTGGGTGGTGAGAGAGAAAGTGAGACCTGTGAGATCAGGAGAAAGTACAGTGTGTTTATTAGAAATCTTGAGTTCATTAAGTTGTTTTAAGACTTTGTCTGGATTGTAATAAACTGGGCTTCCAACATTCCAGCCTGGCTTTGTGCCGTGGCAATCATCCATCACCCTGTTGGTGGACATCATGGACATGTGGAACAGTCTTGTTGATTGAAAGACAAATTTGGGACTTGGTATCATTTGTAAACTGCCACTGAGACCAGTAGGCAAATGATGATATTTTATTATTTGATTCTCTTTCCTGGAATTGGTATCATTTGTGAACTGCCACTGAGACCAGTAGGCAAATGATATATTTCATTATTTGATTCTCTTTCCTGCAGTTGGTATCATTTGTAAACTGCCACTGAGACCAGTAGGCAAATGATGATATTTCATTATTTCTGTTTCCTGGAATTGGAATCATTTGTAAACTGCCACTGAGACCAGTAGGCAAATGATGATATTTCATTATTTCTCTTTCCTGGAATTGGTATCATTTGTAAACTGCCACTGAGACCAGTAGGCAAATGATGATATTTCATTATTTGATTCTCTTTCCTGGAATTGGTATCATTTGTGAACTGCCACTGAGACCAGTAGGCAAATGATGATATTTCATTATTTGATTCTCTTTCTGTGTACAGGCTCATGACTGAAAGGCAAGAATTGGCACATGTAGCATGAGAAGAAACATTCTGATCTGAAACAGAAAGCGAAAGGTAGTTGTCGATGTCACTTAGTCAGCTATATAGTGACAACAAGTGGTGATTTGGTTGAGGGGTCCTTGTTAACAGGAGCACCTCATCATACCATTTGACCAACCAGTTTTCTTTCTTTTGGGGATGTTTTTTTATCTCTCAGATCTATTCCACATAAATCCAAACGTCAACATGATTTTGCCAGGAACAAAGTTGTGTGTGTGTGAGTGTGTGTGTGTGTGTGTGTGTGTGTGTGTGTGGTTGTTGTTGTTTACAGATAAACTGTGACTGATCAGAATATTGTTTTGAATGTTATCACTGTCATCACTTCTTTCACTTAAACCATCTTGCTGAGCTCACCAGAAAAACTTGTTTTATGTGAGCCTGACTGTGTGCTCAGAATTACAGCACGTCATGAGTATAAACAGCATCAGATCACTGACAGTATTATACCATCAGCTGTACACGTAGACCTGTCTTAATAAATGTTAAGCACTCCAGTTGTAATTACAGCTGCCAAGTATGCTAGCTGTAATTACAACTCCCAAGTATGCCAGCTGTAATTACAACTCCCAAGTATGCTAGCTGTAATTACAACTCCCAAGTACACCGGCTGTGATTGCAACCCCCAAGTACACCAGCTGTAATTACAACCCCCAAGTACACAAGCTGTGATCACAACTCCCAAGTACGCCAGCTGTAATTACAACCCCCAAGTACACAAGCTGTGATTACAACTCCCAAGTACGCCAGCTGTAATTACAACCCCCAAGTACACTAGCTGTAATTACAACTCCCAAGTACGCCAGCTGTAATTACAACCCCCAAGTACACTAGCTGTGATTACAACTCCCAAGTACGCCAGCTGTAATTACAACCCCCAAGTACACTAGCTGTAATTACAACTCCCAATCAAAGAGTATTACTACTATACTATTAGTACTGCTATTATCAGTTTCCATGAATAGACTTAAAAAATTCTTCATTTGTGAGTAACTCAATCAATAAGCAGGCAGCTTGCCTCTGATGTACTCCATGAATATTACAGGAGCAGTATTTTTGCTACCTCTAGCTATCAGAAGAAAAAGCACTTGATAAATCTTGGAACACATTTATGGGTCCAAGAAACCACACATGGAATTGTAGTCATGTGACATGATAAGGATAACAGATTAGATAAGGATTAAGGACGTATTGGTTGACAGTATTTGTATAATGGGATTAGAAACTGATAAGCATGTTACCAGGTGCTTATGACACAATAGCTGTGGGAATGGGTAGCATTGTGTGGTACTTCTTAAGGAGGTAACACAAACTGATAACTGAGGAAAGTGCACTTCTTGTCAGCTACTTCTACACACATGATTTCATTGTGAACCTTCCTCCTGGAAATATAATCTTAGTCTCTTTGTGTATCCAGGTCTAGACCTACAGATTACATTCTAGGACTGCAGAGAAAAAGCCGTAGTGATTATTTACTGAGGCCAGTGATAAACAGATGATTCCTGTTCAGTGATTGTCTTGCTCCATACATGCTATGCTGTTGTCCATTGGCTGAGGTTCATCTGTCATACAGATAGGGGCGCTTATTTGTTTTGTGGTGTTTGGCCCTATATAAGAGGGCGCAAGACTGTGTGGTACTATTCACGTTTTGTGTGAAAGCGAAGTTGGTTGCTGTCAGTTGTGGAAGATTCAGTTTTTAGAAACTGTAAGAAAGAAGTCATGGAGAAGCTGACTGTGTATTCTTATAGTGCTTTCAATGATTGAGAGAAAAGTCGGTCAGTTGAGGAGCGTTCCGTTCAAAGACATGGTTACCAGAAAAATGAACATGGTGTTTGATTGGCTGAAAGATCAGTTTTGGCAAGTACCAGAGCACATGGCTGTGGGTCTCGTGGGCATTCACAATTTCAGGAAAAACGACTTTAGTCAATGTGATTGCGGTGAGTAGGGTAAAAGAAAGTTATTTCGATTGGGCTGTTTACTGTTTTAGTCTTTGAAAAAACGCCAGGGTTCAGATCAGAGTGTTTTGATGTGTTCTTTGAATTAACTCTGTGTGTGTGTGTGTGTGTGTGTGTGTGTGTGTGTGTGTGTATAATTTGATTTTTTTTTTTTCATTAAAAGAAAAACCATACATGTATGTCAAGTTGACTTCTGACTGGATTATGTAATTTTCAAACTGTATGTTTTTTTTTCAATCTTAAAGAAAAAACAAAAAGGAAAGAACATTCTGTGATATTTTAATTACTGTTGTGATATAAGATATTCCTGTTATGCATTGTTGTGCTTTTCTGATCCAAAACATGTTTTCTATTCTGGGAAAAAAAAAAAAGTAGATAACCCCTCTCCAAAAAATATTTAAAGATAAAAATTTTCACAGCTTCACAAAAGACACTAGAGTTAGGGAGTTCACTGTCCTTTTAATTTTTTTCTTTTTAAAAATCATATCCTTAGCAAACTTTGAGGCGCATGTTATGTACAGATATCAGTGCTATACAACTTAAAGCAGTTCCTTCATACTGGTTGAACAACAAACAAAACAAACAAAAACTCACGACACCACTGACTCAGCAGAGAATGTGGTTTTAAATCTGATAGCAGGAAAAAAGTTGGTATAAACTCAATAACTTGAATACGGTGAAACCTGTGTAATCATAGGGAAGTGTTTGATTGCATTTCTTTTTCCTTATGTTTAAAAAAGAATCTTACAGTAATAAAGAAAAAAAAGAACCAAGCCAAACCGCAACAAAACAAAATCCTTTTGACCACAGGAGCATTAAAGAAAGATCAGCTTGGTACATTGACAACCAGTACGGGTGTTTGCTAATGTTTGTCTTTAAGCAAAAATATTGATGATAGACGGAGTAGTCTTGCTTTTGCTTTTTTTTTTTTTTTTTTTTTTTTTTTTTTTTTTAAGGCACTGCATTGAATTTGTAAAGATTATTGGACTGTCTGTAACCCAGAATGTATCAGATTTAGACTGCAGTTTGGTTACATTTCTAAATGTTATTGTAATTAATTCTGCCCCACAGTCTTTATGAAGTTTTTGTGAGATTCAAGAAGTAATTTCATCTTTTCTTTTCATATTTTCACTCTTGAAATTTAGTAATTTTATGCTGTTGACATATGCATTTAGATTTGTTTACTCTCTGCCATTGATCACTATATCCTAATTCTTTCACTTTTTTTTTTTTTTCCAAAAACAGTGACAAAAGTCCACATGCATGTGATCGAGCTTGCACATGCACGCACGCATGCACACACACACACACACACACACACACACACACACACACACACACACACACACAGAGGCCACACACACACACACACACACACACACACACACACACACACACACACACACACACACACACACACACACACACACACACACACACAAAACCATTCTTGCATATACAGACATGGATGTATGCATGCATAACAACTTAGTAAATACTAATGTTCATGCTTTCACCAGTAGAAGTGCAAGTCTGCAACTTTTATTAGTCATAAGGTGTTCAGCACATCAGACAGTGGGATTACATTTAATATGCCATTGCTGCTTTTGTAATTTGAGAGTTAGGTAATCATGATATATCATTGTGGCTTTGATAATCGGAGGTGTATGATGATAAAATTCTCTTGTGAACACTGTTGTTGAAACAACCACGATATACCTGGGGATGTATAAATAATTTACTTTGAATTCATTGTGAGCAGTGGGGAATACATGACTATGTCCAGTATCATGAGGAGTGGGGAATAACTGTGGCTATGTCCAGTATCATGAGGAGTGGGGAATAACTGTGACTATGTCCAGTATTGTGAGAAGTGGGGAATAACTGGCTATGTCCAGTATCATGAGGAGTGGGGAATAACTGTGGCTGTGTCCAGTATCATGAGGAGTGGGGAATAACTGGCTGTGTCCAGTATCATGAGGAGTGGGAAATAACTGTGGCTGTGTCCAGTATCATGAGGGAGTGGGGAATAACTGGCTATGTCCAGTATCATGAGAAGTGGGGAATAGCTGTGGCTATGTCCAGTATCATGAAGAGTGGGGAAACTGTGGCTATGTTCAGTATCATGAGGAGTGGGGAATAACTGTGGCTATGTCCAGTATTGTGAGGAGTGGGGAATAACTGGCTATGTCCAGTATCATGAGGAGTGGGGAATAACTGTGGCTATGTCCAGTATCATGAGGAGTGGGGAATAACTGCTATGTCCAGTATAATGAGGAGTGGGGAATAACTGTGGCTATGTCCAGTATTGTGAGGAGTGGGGAAAATAACTGGCTATGTCCAGTATCATGAGGAGTGGGGAATAACTGGCTGTGTCCAGTATCATGAGGAGTGGGGAATAACTGGCTGTGTCCAGTATCATGAGGAGTGGGGAATAACTGTGGCTATGTCCAGTATCATGAGGAGTGGGGAATAACTGGCTGTGTCCAGTATCATGAGGAGTGGGGAATAACTGTGGCTATGTCCAGTATTGTGAGGAGTGGGGAATAACTGGCTATATCCAGTATCATGAGGAGTGGGGAATAACTGTGGCTATGTCCAGTATTGTGAGGAGTGGGGAATAACTGGCTATGTCCAGTATCATTAGGAGTGAGGAATAACTTGGCTGTGTCCAGTATTGTGAGGAGTGGGGAATAACTGGCTATGTCCAGTATTGTGAGGAGTGAGGAATAACTGTGGCTATGTCCAGTATCGTGAGGAATAACTGTGGCAATGTCCAGTATCATGAGGAGTGAGGAATAACTGTGGCTATGTCCAGTATCGTGAGGAATAACTGTGGGCAATGTCCAGTATCATGAGGAGTGAGGAATAACTGTGACTATGTCCAGTATTGTGAGGAGTGGGGAATAACTGTGGCTATGTCCAGTATCATGAGGAGTGAGGAATAACTGTGGCTATGTCCAGTATCATGAGGAGTGGGGAATAACTGGCTATGTCCAGTATTGTGAGGAGTGGGGAATAACTGTGGCTATGTCCAGTATTGTGAGGAGTGGGGAATAACTGGCTATGTCCAGTATCATGAGGAGTGAGGAATAACTGTGACTATGTCCAGTATCGTGAGGAGTGGGGAATACTGGCTATGTCCAGTATCATGAGGAGTGGGGAATAACTGTGGCTATGTCCAGTATTGTGAGGAGTGGGGAATAACTGTGGCAATGTCCAGTATTGTGAGGAGTGGGAAATAATTGTGGCAATGTCCAGTATTGTGAGGAGTGGGGAATAACTGTGGCTATGTCCAGTATCATGAGGAGTGGGAATACTGGCTATGTCCAGTATCATGAGGAGTGGGGAATCACTGGCTGTGTCCAGTATCATGAGGAGTGGGGAATAACTGTGGCTATGTCCAGTATCATGAGGAGTGGGGAATAACTGGCTGTGTCCAGTATCATGAGGAGTGGGGAATAACTGGCTGTGTCCAGTATCATGAGGAGTGGGGAATAACTGGCTATGTCCAGTATTGTGAGGAGTGGGGAATAACTGGCTATGTCCAGTATTGTGAGGAGTGGGGAATAACTGGCTATGTCCCAGTATTGTGAGGAGTGGGGAATAACTGGCTATGTCCAGTATCATGAGGAGTGAGGAATAACTGTGACTATGTCCAGTATCATGAGGAGTGGGGAATAACTGTGGCTATGTCCAGTATCGTGATGAGTGTGGGAATAACTGGCTATGTCCAGTATTGTGAGGAGTGGGGAATAACTGGCTATGTCCAGTATCATGAGGAGTGAGGAATAACTGTGACTATGTCCAGTATCATGAGGAGTGGGGAATAACTGTGGCTATGTCCAGTATGAGTGAGGAGTGGGAATAACTGTGGCTATGTCCGTATTGTGAGGAGTGGGGAATAACTGTGGCTATGTCCAGTATTGTGAGGAGTGGGGAATAACTGGCTATGTCCAGTATCATGAGGAGTGGGGAATAACTGGCTGTGTCCAGTATCATGAGGAGTGGGGAATAACTGGCTATGTCCAGTATTGTGAGGAGTGGGGAATAACTGGCTGTTTCCAGTATCATGGGGAGTGGGGAATAACTGGCTATGTCCAGTATTGTGAGGAGTGAGGAATAACTGTGGCTATGTGCAGTATTGTGAGGAGTGAGGAATAACTGTGGCTATGTCCAGTGTTGTGAGGAGTGGGGAATAACTGTAGCTATGTCCAGTATCATGAGGAGTGGGGAATAATTGTGGCTATGTCCAGTATCATGAGGAGTGGGGAATAACTGTGGCTATGTCCAGTATTGTGAGGAGTGGGGAATAACTGTGGCTATGTCCAGTATTGTGAGGAGTGGGGAATAACTGGCTGTGTCTGGTATTGTGAGGAGTGGGGAATAACTGTGGCTTTTGTCCAGTATCATGAGGAGTGGGGAATAACTGGCTATATCTGATATTGTGAGGAGTGAGGAATAACTGTGGCTTTGTCCAGTATCATGAGGAGTGGGGAATAACTGGCTATATCTGGTATTGTGAGGAGTGAGGAATAACTGGCTATATCTGGTATTTGTGAGGAGTGGGGAATAACTGGCTATATCTGGTATTGTGAGGAGTGGGAAATAACTGGCTATATCTGGTATTGTGAGGAGTGGGGAATAACTGGCTATGTCCAGTATCATGAGGAGTGGGGAATAACTGTGGCTATGTCCAGTATCGTGAAGAGTGAGGAATAACTGGCTATATCCAGTATTGTGAGGAGTGGGGAATAACTGTTGCTATGTCCAGTATGGTTTTGTGTTGCAGTCTGGCCCAGTTCAATGAAGACATGATTCCAACAGTGGGCTTCAACATGCGGAAAAATCACCAAGGGCAACGTCACCATCAAGGTATTGCACGGGGGGTGTCCAATGAGTGCATGAGCAACTGTTGTGTGTTTTGGCTTAGATCAGAAACATATTTTTATACCATGATCATCACACTCTTCGTTTTAAGTATTTATGCACAATAATGTGTCACATTGTGTGTAAGTGTGTGTTCTCTTTGTAATTTCCGCGAACTGGGTTTGAGAAAAAAAAAAAATCATTTTTTTCTTAAAAGTACAGTGGAGCCAGGTGGTAGAGTGGACATGACAAAGATGATTTTGTTGGAGGGTGTTGATGGTGCATTCATTCAGACTGTATTGATTTTTTCTTGTTGGGGAAACAATTCTTGTCTTTAACAGTTGCCTCATTGTGAATTTGATTCTGATTTGTAAAGTCAGTATGAGGTAAGCTAACATTTTTACTTTCAGCTTTGTATAGAAAGCTGCAAGGCTCAGAAAGAAACAAGTGAAAACAGATGGTGTCTCATTTCAGGGTGGGCAAGGCGGGTGGGGGGTGGGGGTGGGGTGGGGTGGGCTGGTGGAGGTGATCCAGCATCAGATATGAATTACCCTTTCTTACCCAGCACAAAGCAGAAATTGTCAATGGCTACTGTTTGTGCTGATAGTAACACTAACAGACATTTGGACTGGTCCTTACAAACACGGATTTGTTTTCACATTCTTACTTGAAAGTAAACACCATTGTTTCTGTAGCACAAATTATCAGTACAAATGTTTATTCTTATTTCCATTTAGTTGATTTGTTTATTTGAATCTGTTTGTGTACCTGGCACTGTTTTAGTTCTGTTGTTTCAGTTATGGGACATAGGTGGGTCAACCCAGGTTTCGCAGCATGTGGGAGAGATACTGCCGTGGTGTCAATGCCATTGTGTAAGTTCAAGTGACTTCACTTCGTTTTACATTTGTGTAGTCATTGTAATTGTCAGAGAAGTTAGAATATTCTTGTTGGGGCAGTGCTTTGATGTGTCCTTATATATGTTATAAAAGTTAGAAAATGCACCTACGTCTTTGTTGATAACATATAATATAATAATAATGAATATTTCTGTAGCGCAAATCCTAGATTAGCTCTAAGCGCTTTACAAGGACTAACAAAAACATGCACGCACACACACGCACGCACACACGCACGCACGCACACACATGCGTACGCACACACACACGCACACACACACACACACACACACACACACACACACACATGCACGCATGCACACACACACACACACACACACACACACACACACACACACACACACACACACACACACACACACACACGCACGCACCCAAACCGCTCACCCAGGCACGGGGAAGCAGATAACGCACAGCACACATGGGAAAGTGGACATGCACAACTACTCACGTGCACCTTCACACACACGCACTCACACGAACTGACATCTGTGTATGACCGGGACTTTTGAATTATCAGCTGAAATATATGGTAAAAAGATGAGTTTTTAGTTTCGTTTTAAAGACTGGAAAAGAGTCACAGTGTCTGATGTCGTGTGGAAGAGAATTCCAAGTTTTAGCCAGGAAGGAGAAGGATCGATCCCCCCTTCTTTTGTATTTGAATCTGGGAGGAAACAGGAGCAACGAGTCAGAAGACGAACAAAAGGTTCTAGCCGGGCAGTATGAGTTTAGAAGGTCAGACAGATAGGCTGGAGTTCCAGATTTAACAGCATTGAAACAGAGGCATGCGATTTTATGTCACCCTGGCTTTGACCAGCAATCAGTGAAGTCTGCGTAATAATAGTTGAGGGTGTTCTTTGAAGGGAGCTTTGAGGATTAGTCTAGCTGCACAGTTTTGAACGTGCTGAAGTTTTTTGGTGAGGTAGTCAGGAAGGCATGCTAGTAGAGAATTACAGTAATCGAGGCGCGAAAGCACGAGAGAACTGGTGAGAGTTCTCAATAGTTTATTTTTTAAGTCCATAAAAAGGGTCTTGGTTGGGTAGAGTCTTAACCGGAAGGTGAATCTTCTGCAAGTAAAACATGTTCAAACCCCCCCCCCCCACAAATCTTTGTACAGTAGATACATTGAAAGGTAGTGTAAACTTAGGGGATTTGTTTGAGAAGGTTTCAGTTCATTAGTGTCATGCAGAAATAAGAGTTCATTCCTACCTTGCATGTGTCTCATGTGTCTTTAAATTCCAATCAGATTTTACCCCGCAGATAATATTGGCTTGTTTTGCTGTGATCTTAGCTACATGGTGGATGCAGCAGATCACGACAAACTGGAAGCATCGCGCAACGAGCTGCACAATCTTCTGGACAAGCCGCAGTTGCAGGGCATCCCCATCCTGGTGCTGGGCAACAAACGGGATCTAGATGGGGCTCTGGATGAGAAGGATCTCATCGAGAGAATGTAAGTGGCGTGTAGAGAATTGGCTCTCTAGCCCTGTCATGCCTCTGATGGTATTGTCTCGTGTGTGTAAAAGAGATCTTCAGAAAATGTTCTTATACAGGTTATGAGATACCAAGAGACACTGCAAAAGACTATGATTCATAATGATAAGCAGAATAGTTCTGATAGTGTTGTTGTTTTATTCTCCAATTTTTGCCTGGTTTATTCAAACTGAAATGGGGAGTGGGAAGGGGAAGGGTTGGGCAAGATAGACGAAGGGAAATACGTCCATGACACTTAAAAAATGGATGGAGATGGGCTTTGGTTCCGTGTGTGTGTGTGTGTGTGTGTGTGTGTGTGTTGGACTGATGTTCACAGAGAGCTGTAATACAATAGCAGAAGGAAACGTTGAGGTAACAGTCCTTGTTGACTGTTGTTAGGCAGTTGATACAGATCCTTGTCATTGTTACACCTTCCCATGTACGTTACTGATATATTGTAACCCGTTGAGCGCCTTTAAGCCGTCAGCTGATGATGCCGCAGTAAAAATGTACTTCCAGTGCCTATGGGCCGTCCACTGACGTCATGCATTTTTCTTGAATTTTCATTCGTTACTATTCCTATCAAAGGACTGAAATAGAGTGTGTGTAGTAAGCCTTATATGTCTGCAGTATTAAAATAATATGCAAATGACCACACATGAGGGGAAAGACCATTTTTTCCTCATCACTGACTGGATGACCAGCCAGCGCTTTGTCTCGCTTGCAAAGATGGCGGCGCAACCTTCGACGAGTGTAGCGACCAAATCAGCGTACTTACACCGCTGAGCAGGCTCTGCTAATCTTTTTTGACAAAGATAATAATCTTTTATTCAACGACTCACTCGAGCATGAAGGTGAGATGATGATAGTGATGGAATTGCCGACCATATTCGTCAGTTATTGAGTCGTGCTGTGTGATCTCAAGAGTGTGTTCAGCTGACTGGTTACCAACGTCGAACGAGCCAGTGTAGTGTGTACTCTGCACTGTGTGCGAGTGGCCAGCGATGTGTTAGTCAGCGTGAGAGGGGAGCGCGGCCTGCTCGCAGCGTGACACGAGCAGCAGGAACGGTAGGGGAAGAGGAGGAGTGAAAGAGAGGGTTGAAGTCCAGCAAGGGGGCGTGGTGGGGGGGGGGGGGGCGTGGTCGTGGACTGACCTGTCTGCATGAGGTGTGAGCGTCTTGATAGACTTCTAGACTGTTCTACTTTCATTTACAGGTGTAGTGTGACAATCAACTTTATTTCAACTTTTTTGCTCTGTGTTCTTTTTGGATGTGAAGCTGTAGTGGGTAAATACATATGTTTTTGATTGTGCAAAAAAAATCTATCCAAATCTAAATGCCTAAATATTTTTTAATGATCAAAATTAAAACAAAAGAAGTCCAGATTCGAAATCTCCATTTAATTTCCTTCAAAATCATATATATTTCATTTTTATATCTTTTGTAGTTTCTGAGCTAGAATTTTTTGTTAATTATTACCCCCAAATCATTAGATTTCCCTGGCACTGGGAAAGCCTTTGTTTGTAAAATTTTTCAAGCAGTGAACGGGTTAAAGATGCAGCACATCATTGAAAACTTGATACTAAAGTAAGTTGATGCTTGTTTTAAACAGGATTGTGTGTGTGTGTGTGTGTGTGTGTGTGTGTGTGTGTGTGTGTGTCTTTGTAGGAATCTGGCAGCTATCCAGGACAGAGAAATTTGCTGCTATTCCATATCTTGCAAGGAAAAGGAGAACATCGGTAAGCTGATCTGGATTTTTGTTTGTTTGTTCAGTCTTGGTGGCTGTGGTGATCCAAGTGTGTGACCATGCGTACATGTTCATCTGCACAGCATTACATATGTAAGACTGTAGTGTGTTCTGCAATATTCTTGAACGTTCCAGTTTTTTCTGATTTGTACATCACCTGTTCTTGATAGAACAATTTGGGGGGTAGACATGCCTGATGAATTCTGTGATCTGTCAGAGTAACTTCAACTTGTGAGTGGAATGCTAAGGTTTAAACCTCAGCTCAGTGCCATTGAATGGCTGATGGCAACCAAATATGATAACTCTTGTCACTTTTTTCTTCTGTGACTGCAGCAGATTGAGCCATAGAGAGTGAAATGCTTGATGATTTTTCAAATTGTGTCATTGTGGATGTTAGTATATATCATTTTTTTCTTTCTTTTTTTTTTTTAGTTCATAATTTTCTACATCCCATTTTCACAAGATCCTGAGGGCTGTCTAGGAACTAGGTTTTGTTTATCTAGGGTCTTTTTGTGAAGAGATTGTAAACTATCCAGAGTGCAGTGTGCACCATGCAAAAAGAAAGTTGCTCCTTGTGAAATTGTGAACAAGATGATAGTTAGGCATATCTATCTGTCATTGTGTTTATGTTATGTGTGTGTGTGCATGTGTGTGTGCTTGTGCGTGCGTGTAGATATGTAGGCAAAGTGTAAAAATTGCATGACATTGGCGTGAGGCAAAGCATTTCTCAAAAAAAAAAAAAATGACACGATGATACGTACATGTGTGTGTATACACTCAAGTCAGTTGTTGCATCTGATCCTGTAAATTTCTAGTCAGGAATCTGGTCATTTAAACAGAATGTTCACTCTGTCAATCTACCCAACGTAGGCTGATGAAGCATTGTGATGAACAACTAGATGTTCACTCTGTCAGTCTACCAACGGTAGGCTGATGAAGCATTGTGATGAACAACTAGATGTTCACTCTGTCAGTCTACCAACGGTAGGCTGATGAAGCATTGTGATGAACAACTAGATGTTCACTGTGTCAGTCTACCAACGGTAGACTGATGAAGCATTGTGATGAAGAACTAGATGTTCACTGTGTTAATCTACCAACGGTAGGCTGATGAAGCATTGTGATGATGAATCAACTAGATGTTCACTCTGTCAGTCTACCAACAGTAGGCTGATGAAGCATTGTGATGAATCAACTAGATGTTCACTCTGTCAGTCTACCAACGGTAGGCTGATGAAGCATTGTGATGAACAACTAGATGTTCACTCTGTCAGTCTACCAACGGTAGGCTGATGAAGCATTGTGATGAACAACTAGATGTTCACTCTGTCAGTCTACCAACGGTAGGCTGATGAAGCATTGTGATGAACAACTAGATGTTCACTCTGTCAGTCTACCAACGGTAGGCTGATGAAGCATTGTGATGAACCAACTAGATGTTCACTGTCAGTCTACCAACGGTAGCTGATGAAGCATTGTGATGAACCAACTAGATGTTCACTCTGTCAGTCTACCAACGGTAGGCTGATGAAGCATTGTGATGAATCAACTAGATGTTCACTCTGTCAGTCTACCAACGGTAGGCTGATGAAGCATTGTGATGAATCAACTAGATGTTCACTCTGTCAGTCTACCAACGGTAGGCTGATGAAGCATTGTGATGAATCAACTAGATGTTCACTCTGTCAGTCTACCAACGGTAGGCTGATGAAGCATTGTGATGAATCAACTAGATGTTCACTCTGTCAGTCTACCAACGGTAGGCTGATGAAGCATTGTGATGAATCAACTAGATGTTCACTCTGTCAGTCTACCAACAGTAGGCTGATGAAGCATTGTGATGAATCAACTAGCATGGTGCACAAGCAACCTGGTCACCTTTTCTTCCATTTTTATTTGACACTTTTTGTGTGGATGTTCCTGACACCTGGCTGTGGGCCTGTTTCAGATATCACCCTCCAGTGGCTGATCCAGCATTCCAAGTCAGGCCGTTAACCAGACGGAGAGTGGATCCTCTGTATGCGAGTGACTGGGCTGGACGTGGCGCGAACGCTGGAGTGAACGTGAACAATCAGCATGACTCAGACACAAGCAAAAACAATCAACACAAAAGCAGACACCAACAAAAGGAATGGTTATTGTGAGGAGACGATCTTATTTTGGTAGTGGTATAAATTGCCAGTGTCGGATATTATTACCGTTTTGACTTGCATTGGACATGGCTGGTGTGATGGCTTTTGTTAGTCAGCCTGGTGTTGTGAGGGTACGGCACAATTATGTGTATTTTCCCTTTGCATTTGTAAACTTCATCTGCATTTAGTATGGGCTGGTATTATTTTGTTCTTTTGCTTCCATTACGTTGAATGCATGGACTGACAACATCAGGCTGATATTGACAGAAAGGAAAAAAAAAGTGTGTTGAATGGTGGACCATCAAAACTGAATTATACATTAAAACTATTTATATGACAGCTCCTGATTGGGTTTTTTTTTTTTTTCCTGTGTGGATGTATGTTTTGTACATGTTGTTTACTGGTGTTGTCTGTAACGCAAGAAAAAAAAAATCTGAAATTCAGTTGATGTTTTGCTGTTCTATACGCCAGAGAAGATTGCAAGAACATAAAATGGAAATCCTACATTTTGGGTTATTGTAGGATCAGTCGGTTTTATCAGTAAATGATTAGAAACTGTAGGATTTTTTTATATTCTATCACCAATTATCAAATAGTTCATTGTGCGTACTCGCTATCAGCTGTATACTCATTGGACATCGCACATATATTAACAGGGTTTCCAGTCAGGTTATCCCCAAGTGAGATTTCACACCCACGAGTAAGTAGTATTTTCATTTCCATCTGTTAAAAAATGTATTGACAATTGGAAATCTGGATTTCACTGCCCTTATGGATAAACTACATGAGCAAGTTTTGCCCTGCAGAGAAATAAGAAGGATACATATATAGGAAGGTTCTCTGTGTATTACTTTAAAATCAAAGTAAAGCAGAACCATCAGGAGAGCTGATTAGTACTCAATGAAGAACTAATTTGGAAAAGAAGAAAATGTCTCAAATACAGGAACACACACACACTAAGACACCGGATTGTCGCTAATCCATATGTTTGGAAGTGGACACAGTATTCTTTGTGTACACCCTATGCTGTCTCCTGTTAAAAGCAGGCAGTGCCCCTGCCCACCATGGCCAGAATCTTGGGAAGGAGACCCGTTTTTTTCCCCTGAATCGTCTCCCTTACAGGATCATCCATTTTGCTTTCCACAAGTTAGCAGGAGTGTATATGATTTCTGATCTTAGTATCTAAAGTATTGCATATTTATGTGTGGTTTGAAAACTTGAGGTCTAGAAACTGGTGTTTTCAGAAGTTTTGATTTGCATTTATTTGTCAACACACATATGCACAAACACACACACACACACACACACACACACACACACACACAGATTTCTTTAAACAAATTGTTTTGATATTATCATAACAAAATGGAAACAGAATGTTTTAAAAGCAGTTGGTTTGATCAGTCAATTAGTTAAGATTTTTCCTTTGTCTGTTGTCAAATATGTCATTGCATTGTGTGAATTTCTTTTTGTTTTCGTTGACAGAATGAACTACTAAAGTCATTAAGCAAGTAGTGAAACAGTTTTGGTTACATTGAATTGAACCCGAATTGAAAGCAGAGCTCGCACTTGACTGACCACCCAAGCTGGTTTTTCTACAGTCCCATATTGTTCAGTGCTTGGTTTCCAGATGTGTGTGTGTGTACTTATGTATGTAAGAAGTTAACTTGAAAGCAAAAGGCCTGATCTGAAGTTGAGAAGGTTTGTGAATGGGCTTTTGACAACTACATTTTATGTATTTATTTAACATTTCGTCAGCAGACATTTTATGTGGATTTTTCAGGACATTTGTGAACGGAGATTTTTTTTTTTTTTCCTGTAATGAAAATTGTGCTGGAGCTTTCATTGGCTTTTGGTGTATCTGATTTTTTTTGTATAAGTATTATGATTGTGTGGTTCATACTGGCCTATTCATGTTTAACTCATTTTGACAGAGCTTTACAAGTCTTTTCTGCACAAGTTTGCATTGTTAAGAATTTTTGGCTGTTGTACATAATTTTTGTTTTAACCCCAGTGCATGCATGCTCACACGTAGACAACACAGCAATCATTGAAGAAGATGCACTGTTTGTATGAAATAGTTATTGTATGAGAGTATTTACAAAACCTTTCATGGATATTTTCAGCTAGACAGATTTTTAGTCTTTTTTTTTTTTTTTTAAATCACAGGCAGTGTTTAGTGAGTGTGGTTTACACACATTGTGTGTTGGTAAATACATGTGTGAGCTGCTAACATGTGTTAATTCTGTTTTTTGTTTTTTTTCATTTTTCTTTTTATAGTAATTTCTTACTGATTTGGGAACTTTGTGTACATCTTTTTGTACAACATTTTACCAATTGAAGAGAAAAAATCAGCAACAATTGCTGTAGAAAGAAGGGAAAGAAATGATGATGGTTAGTTGATGAAGAGTTCTGATCTGGATACAGAATCTTGGATGATGTATATGCTGACTTTAGTCCTCTGAAATGAAAGTGGACTGCATCCATTGATCACCAGCAACACGATCTCAGGAGCAGGCCTGTGAAATTTCTTCCATTACAGTCTTTTTTAAATCAGAGTTCTGTTGTTTTGATACCCCCCCCCCCCCCCCCCCCCCCCCCCAAAGTAGCTGCCAAGTATGAAAAACAGTTTTTAAAATGATTTACTTAAATGAATTTCTGTTGTTGAATTTATGTTGAAAATTCCAAGAAATGCCAATTTTGAGCTCATAAGTTGAGCTCATAACACTTCCCCCCCCCACCTCGCCTCCCCTAATCCACAGTTTCAGGAGGGGCAACCCATATGACAATGGGGCTCTTTGATCCCACCAAGGGCACCTTCTCAAAACCCCAAGTCCCCTCCTCCCTAAGCCTCCCAGTGCTGAATTTAACAGCTTTTGGGGGTTGCCACCTCTTTTCAGGGCTGAAAGAGGGAAGCTCACCCTTCCTC
The DNA here is from genome assembly GCA_016801955.1 of Conus betulinus. NCBI lineage: Eukaryota > Metazoa > Mollusca > Gastropoda > Neogastropoda > Conidae > Conus > Conus betulinus. The sequence continues at coordinate 174,757 of JADBJO010000299.1, forward strand.
TCCAAACACTCTCCCCGACGGGATTAAAACTGGACTTCCCAAAGGGTGGCAGCTCTGGCGATATTGCAAAGAAGGATGGCACTAACCCTCCCCCCAACAGGGTTAAAACTGGACTTCCCAAGGGTGGCAGCTCTGCCGGTATTGTAAAGAAAGAAAGGATGGTGCTAACCCTCTCCCCAACAGGATTAAAACTGGACTTCCCAAAGGGTGGCAGCTCTGCCTGTCTTGTAAAGAAAGAAAGGATGGCGCTAACCCTCCCCCCAACAGGGTTAAAACTGGACTTCCAAAGGGTGGCAGCTCTGCCTGTCTTGTAAAGAAGGAAAGGATGGTGCTGTCCATTAATCAGACTGCAAAATGCCTGGATCTGACCTCCATGACAGTGGGATGCATGCCACAAGCGAGTAGCTTGAAGTTTTGTACAGATTTTCTCTTTTAAACCATGTTCCAGCCAGCGCTTGGGACATTTTATGTGATTGTGGCGTATCCGGTTATAGCTTTGAGCACCTTGTGTGAGTGTGTGCGAGAGATAGTCAGAGGCTTCTACAAGATACAATGCTAACGTGTCCATTGATCTTTTCGACAAAATCAGTGTTGCATGTTTTTGTTCTGTGTGTTTGTCAAGTTACAGTTGACTGAAGCAGGCAAGTAGTTGAGGAGCTGCAAACTTTAAAGGCAAGAGGTTGATGGAGAGCAAGAGAGAGAGAAAGAGAGACACACACACATCTCTTATTTGCTAAGGAACACAGGGCAAGATAATTCGTGCGAAAGTGAGCAGTTTTTGATGGTTTTCTGACTGAAAATTGCTAGTCTTTGCAGAACATTAATTTCCAGTACTCTTGTCAGTTATTTCACACACAATCTTGCACTCGACATTCTGCAGAATGAGGATGTGAAAGAGGGATGAAAAGATGGAGGGATTCCAAAGGTATCTGCTCATATTCTGTGCTCTTGGAATTAGTATTTGGGGCAGCAACAACACATGTAGTTCGTAAGCTGTTCAGATACTCAGTTTGTATTATTTTATTGTTCCTCTCTGAAACAAGTTGTTTTAAGAGCCCCCAATTGGTTTTGTGCTGGTCCATTCTAGGACATGTAAAAGCTAATGAAATGCAATGATCCGTTCATGATGCCATGATATGTACGTCTCCCTCTAGAGGCATTGCCCAGAAAATGTTATTATGAATGCTCATTCTGCTTCAGTTATTTCTTTTCTGTTTTCTTCATCTTATATTCTGTCTCTCATTTATCTTTTTTTCTCCTGACTTTTTTTGTGGTTTGTTGAGCATTAAACAATATAGCTTGACCTATGTTTTTCTAGCATCTACTTTCAGTTTTCTGGGTCACTTCTTCCTCTTTGCTGTTTGTTTGTTTGTTTGTTTTCCAGATAATTACGATTTTTCAGTTGCACCTTTTTTTTCAATCTTGCCTTAAAAAATGCAAGTTCCACCATTTGACTGTTTCTGCCCCTTGTGTTAGAAGGATAATATTACTTGTATTATGTTCCCATTGTTTCTAATGCCTCAAGTGAATTTTGCATGAAATGGTTAGATGCCAAGGATGTTTGTAGACTTTTTGAGTGGTAGTGTTCTGTTTTCATACACTTTTCAGTTGGAAGGAAAAGGTTCTTATTGAATGATTACAGAGAGTTTTGTGTTTGACACTATGAGTTATTAATGATTTTGTGCAATTTGGGTGGGAGTGGTGTCATGATTTGACACTTCCACCTTGTTTTTGTTTTTTTTTTAGGGGGGGGGGGGGTGGGGGTAAGGAATGCAAGACTGAAAGCTGCATACACATGACCCCTTTGTCGTAAGTGTTCTTACTCATTTCATTCTGCCAATTTTCCAGCTTACAGCTGTAGAGACTGTGCTTTTGTATGGGAAGGTTACCTCTACACCACTCCTGTAACAAATTGCCTCCAAAAATACAATTGATTTCATTGTGAAACATATATGAAATATATGGGGAACATACCAATGTAGAAAACATGCAAAAGTCATGACATTCTCCAGACAAAGGGTTGTTTATTTTGAAAAAAAATAGGCACTTTTTTTTTTAAAGAGTGAAGAAAAATATGATGACCTACACAATTTGACATTTACACACACAAAATGGTAAAAAATCAGTTCAACAAAATGCCAGTAGAATGTATGTAGATGATTTTGTCTGGGGTGAAATGTACTTGCACTGGACAACACTTGTAAGGGTCCAGTCAATAAATGCTCACATGGACAGGACACAAAAGGGATGTGTGTAAATGATCTTGACGTATAGGTTTTAATTTGATTAGTATGAAGGAGGGGGAGAATGGGTATTGCAAGAGTTTTGCACAATAAAATTACCCAAGTTATGTTCTAAGGATTTAGTGCTTTTTCTGACACCGCTTTCACACGGTTGCATGAACCAAAAAAAAATTTTGGTGGTGAAAAAAACATGCAAGAAACATGAGTCTGGCACTTGTAAAACTGTCTGTGTAACAATTGGTGTGTCTTGTGCAAATTGATGCATGCTTAATCTTGTCTGGCAGGGTTTGGTTTGTGCCGGAAATTTTCTGGCTGTTTGTCCTCTTCCATTTTCATCCATCATTTCATATGTGGATTCTTGTCGTATATAACCAAGTGCAATCACGTAATGGAGAAACTTCCCGTACTTTGCCATCTTGCTCATTTGGTGAGCAAACTGCCATTGTCACACTGACATTGTGTTTTGTGAGTGTTTGCTTTAATTAATAGATGTGTAATTTACATAAAGAGTGATGAACACATCTTGTATGTAGATGCGTCTGAACTATGGTGCTGATGAATTGACTGTCGGTCTTCTCTTTGAACCCGAATTTAAGCTGGAGCGTTTGTTTCTGAAATGCATTCAACCCCTATCCGATCGCAACAGACAGTTGGGCATTGAACTGCATGAAAATAATGAGGAATGAAGTGAAGGAAACCAGCAGGTCTGTTGTGAGAATTCTCACTCATTGTAAGCCAATCTGGGTAGATTCTGTACAAAAGACAATTTTCAAACACAAGTAAATCAGGAATGTACTGTAGTTGGGATAAAACTAAAGTAAGTGGTCTTGACCATTCCATGTTATCAGCTTCAAAACTTTCATGAATACCTACACAAATGCCAACAATTATGAAGGTACGCCCTTTTTTTTGGTTATGTTTGCTTTATGATTTCTGCTTGTCTGTGAGATCATCATGGCTTTACTGTGATTGGGGATGCTTTGGTGACAGGAACTGCTGCTGTTTGAGCCAGAGATACTCTGGGATGAGGATTGTGTAACAAACAAAGGGGAAAAAAAAAAAGAAGGGAAATTTTCAGAGGAGAGAGAAAGAGAGGATATTGGAAGTGTGTGTGACTGACTATGCTTACCATTGGTTTCATCTGTCCAGTCTTCGTTCAGACTTTCTACAGTTGTATCATACTGTAAAGGCAGGCTGCAGAAAGGCTGGATATTTGTTGTTCTTCAGACTGAGATTACAGCAAGATTTTGCAGAGCACAAGACTCAGCCTGTACCTATGGTGGTGGTGTGGGTTTTTGTGTGTGTGTGTGTTTTTGATGAAGAACTGTGAAGAAATGGGCATGGAAATTAGGATACAATTAATGTGATCAAGATGGTTATATAGTGGATCATTTCCCGGATGCCAAGATATACTGTGTTGACTTCAACTTAAAGAAAATCTTTCTTTCCCTTTCTGCTGTTTTCTTCTGCATCCCCCCACCCCTTTTTTTTCAAAGTATTTATGAGGTGGAATCAACAAGAAAAGGAGATTAATTAAAAAAGAAAAGAAGCATATGTCATGCTGATTTGTAATCTGTATGTGCACTTTGTTTCAACAAAGAGATAACATTTGATATACATGAAGAGATGTGAACTAGACTTGAAGCTTTTACTTACCTCAAATTTCCACACGTTTTTCACACACACACACACCTTTCTCTGACTGGGAACCATGGATCTTTGCACCCTCTCCACTATGACACAAAGCTTGATCTTTCATACTAAATCTTGCTTCAAAGAACATTTTTTTCAGAGGCAGAAATAAAGAAAGAATACCCCCCCCCCCCCCCCCCCCCCATCCCAGTATATAAAACAAGTACTCCTTACTTGGAAAAGGATAAGCCAAAATGTTGATTAAATGCCCCCCCCCCCCCCTCCCCCCCAGTATATAAAACAAAGTACTCTGTACCCAGAAATGGATAAGCCAAAATGTTGATTAAATGGTCCCACTTGCTTAATCTTGGATTCAGCCGACCGCTGCCCCTTGCCTCCCAGTTTCAGATAAAATATACTGGACTATTTTTGGTCTGTATTCTAAAACGTGTTAAAGTGGCTCTAATGACCCTCTTGTCCTTTTGATTATTTGAGCCAAGGTCATGTTTTCACCTGTGTCTGCTTTTTTTGTCAGCCAGACAGCGTCAAAAGTATGGAACTGATTTAAATGATGCTCAGTGGAAAAATAAAACGTGACCCACAGACAAACCTATTTCAGTTTGATAAAGATCCTGGTTTCCAATCTGGATTAAAAGGTGGATCCAGATAACTTCAGTAAGATTGTACCAATTTTTCCTCTAGCCATAAAGTGTAGTTACTGTTTACAAGTTAGTAACCAAGTATGAAGTTATGCATTTTCACTGAACATGTCTGTAACTGGTTATAAAGAATGCACACAGGAAGTCACTTTTTTGCTACCGTCTCCTTCCCTGAGAGAATTTTTTTGTAGTAGTCTGTGTGTGGCGGAGGTCTGCATGTTCCCTGAGTGCTCTTCTACTTTATTGCTAATTTCTTATATAGAATATATATCTTTTTTTTTTTTCTTAAAGTAACCATGACGAGAAGGTGTGGAAAGGACAAAAAAATTGAGAAGAAAATCGCACCGGTTCCAACATGTGCTTGAGAGAGAGCTGTGAACTGAATCAAAAGGAGAGTTCAGCTGGTGGATTTTTTGTTGTGTTGATTGTTTTGTGTTCTAAACACATGTGTGCGTGTTGTCAGTGTAATACACATACTTGTTTTCAGTACTTTGCAGCTTTTGAAGTGATACTTTAGCAGTGGTTTACTGGTATTTGTGACGGGATAGAAATGTATACATACATGAACAAATGTTTATTTTCCTTGATTTTGGCACTGTTGGTTGTGTTGTTATTTTTTTTTCTTCCATTTCACAGCTGTGTATGTTTGTCAGTATTCTTCTTTTTGTCTTAGGTATTACATTATTAAAAAAAAAAAAGTAACTCCCATTCATTATGTGAACAGGAGTATAATCGTCTTCCTAACGGTGCGCGTGTGTGCAAGTGTGTGTACCAGCCATGTCAACTGTCCTCTTTTCATCCATTTTTCCTTTTTTTTTTTTTTTTTTTATTATCAACATATATTTTTTTTTTTTAAGCTGATTTCATCTTCCTTGCTGAAGGAAATGCTCAGAATGCCACCACCTGTCCCTGATTATTTTCCACTGGTTATTATTTTAACATAATACCAACCTTCCTGAACGTTTCAGAAAATTTCCCTATTCCAGGAAATCATTCTGGAAATCTTGAATTTTTTGTGAAAACATCCAGAATTTCACATTTTCATTGAAGAATGTGGGGTTTGGTAGGTAATTTCTGAATAGGGTTGGTTCAAGACCAAAGATTCTGGAAGTCTAATCCTTTTGTCCCTTTTGGGGTGTGGAGGATAGAATGAAAATAAACTGGACTATTCACAACGAACAAGTCAATATAGTACATTTTATCACCCAGTGGACACGGATACAATTAACCAGACTATTCACTACAAAAAAATTAACAGAGCATTTATCACAAAGTGGATGAACTTAGGGTAAACCATCTCTTGATATCAATATTTGCGCTACTACACAATTGAAACATTTCAAATTAAATGAAAAATCCAAACACCTTGAAATAAAAGCATAGTTTACCCACCCTTCCCAAGTTTTGTAAATTTACTAATCTTGAGTCGTAATTCCTTCCAGCCTGAACCACACATTTTTAGAGTATTTTGGAGTAAAAAGAAATTCATAGCCAGTTCTTCCCATATCACATTCTGAACAAATTCCTTTTTCTCTCCTACACTTAGAAGTTTATGACTTCTATAACAAAATTTAATCAGTGGATAATTCTTTGTATCTAGAAGGTGAGAAATATTTTTTTTTTTTTTTTTTTTTTTTATAAACCACTCATTCATCAGTTGAAGCCATAAGGAATGAGAGATGCTTTCTTTCAGTCAAAAGCCAAACCACCTCCTCTCACCCCCCCCCCCCCCCCCCCCCCCCCCCCCTTCATTCTTGATTCCCAATTTTTACTACAGAACGCTGACAGCTATGATGTTGTAAGAAATCTTAATAAAGCCTTGTAGAGAACATATTTTAAAGGAGCAAATCTATAATTTTGCAGTGTGAAACAGCAGTGCGGAGTACTGCCTCTTGTTTTTTGCCCACCTTCCATTGCACCTTCCACCCTCCACTCCACAGTTTTTGTTTTTTTCCCTTTAATTCTTCAGAAAGTTGGCATGGCTTTGTGTGTGTGTGTGTGTGTGTGTGAAGTATATAAGACAAATATAACTTATATCATCAAAAGCAATTTATTCTAAGGGGGGAAAACATTTACCATGGAAATACACTAAGACATTCAAAAGTTCATCCATGGTAGTAAGGTACATGTGAAATAAACTCATACATTCTGGATCAACACATACACAATGTAATACTTGTGTAAATGAAAAGACGAGGACATAAATCTCCCAAATCCCGTTAGGCTGTGTGTACATGCGAACACTGATCAATCCCAGCTTTTCAGTACATCTGACAACAAACTGGTTTCAACCCCAGTCCCAGCAAAATATGGATAAATGAAAAGTTACAGAATACATCACTAAAGCAACAGAAGTAAGGAACGTTTCTAGCACATCGATCAGTGTGTATAATACATCCACAACCATTCAAACCACACAAAGGTTGAAACGGTGACTGAAAAATGAGTATGGAATCGCTTGAATTACAAACCTTTACCTGCATGGTACTAACATAAACATAACTTAAGGAATCCATGAAATTCATCATCAGCTGATAAAATTTCAGAAACCAGTTGACCGAGTTATTCAGATCATCACTTGTCTCATACACCTTTTGACAATAGTCAACATAACCAAGCTCGGACACTAAAATGAATCAGATGTAGCAATGAGAATGAGATTCTCCCCCACACAAAAATCTTGTGGCACTTATGAACTAGAAGTTACATTGTAATGTACAGGATTGGAAAAAATCTTTCACATAATCACGTGTGCGCGCACGCACACACACACAAACATAAATAGAAGGGGGGGAGAAGGAATGGTGAGAAGGGAAAGGGAGGACAGATGAATAAATCTTGTATGGGAGTTATGACTGATGGAGAGGAACACATGTGTGATGAAGCAGCAAAATGACTGCCTAGCAACAATTCATGATTGTCTTCCACGATCAAATTCATATGCGAACTGAACTCATTTTGGTCCTCTCTCGCTGTGAAAGGACAATAACCACCGACTTTCGGAGAACCATTTGTTTTTCTCCTGATCATCATTTTCAGTCAGATATTATGCTCGGTTACACATATTAAGAAACAGTCATTCATAGATAATTCAGTTTCAGTATCACTGACCAGCTGACCACACAAAACCTTTTCAGGGCTGTGTCAAACTCATATGGGAAGAAAAGGTCCTGAACAGGTTTGATTAAAAAAAAAAACGATTACATCCTGAAAAAGAAATGAACAACAGAAGCCATTCATGACATTGTGGCTAAATTACATCCTGAAAAAGAAACGAACAACAGAAGTTATTCATGACATTGTGGCTAAATTACATCCTGAAAAAGAAACGAACAACAGAAGCCATTCATGACATTGTGGCTAAATTACATCCTGAAAAAGAAACGAACAACAGAAGCCATTCATGACATTGTGGCTAAATTACATCCTGAAAAAGAAACGAACAACAGAAAGCCATTCATGACATTGTGGCTAAATTACATCCTGAAAAAGAGAACGAACAACAAAAACCCATTCATGACATAGTGGCTAAACTTCCGACGTCCTTACGGTGGAGAAGACTAGACCGTGTTGAGAACACCAGCCCCTCTGCTTGATCTCTTGCCCCCATAACAAAAACAATCAACAAACAATGAAGTGCATTTAACTAGCGAGACAAACAAAACAAAACCAACCAACCAATCAAACAAACCAAACCAAAAAGAAATAGCCATCAGGGCAAATAGACACAGCGGAAAGGGCAGCCAGTCTCCACACTGGACACAGTGTACAATTTTCACTACATTTTTGCCAAGTTACAGCACAAACGCTGGCATGTTAGAACGAAGTGTACAGAGTGTCCAAATCAGCAGACGGGTCCAGAAAGGCAGAGAAATGGCAGTTCATGGATTGGTGGAGTCATGCCACTCATACACAAGGCTAGGGACTATGTCATTTTGTACTGCTGTCACTGGGGAACAGCATGATAAACACAGCCGGCCCACAGGACCATCCACACATCTTTAGGTCACAAACCACCCAACTCCTCTCACAAATCAACATTTCAAAAACAATCTTGGTAAATGATCAAACCAGAGCCACACATTTAATGGGGATATTTCTTTGCACTGCTATTTAGATGCAGGTAAGTGATGAAGTTATGGCTGAAATTCACTTTAGTTTGCCAAACAGTCTGATTTGAGGTGGATGGTGTTGATCTGCTCCATCTAGAAATATCAAAGTGAAAAAGCAACAATCCAGTTACACAGTATACATCAGTCTGAACTATGCTGTATACTTTCAGGGCCAGTCACACTGTGATCAGGTTTGATCACATCTTGTAGGGTGTCAAATCTGATGCTATCTGACGGCCTTCTGTATACTTTCAGACCCTCAGATGTATACTTGTCACACCACCAATTCTGTTGTAATCTGGCGACTGAGAAGTTAAAATTGGACATGCAGTTCTGAGCAGACACTACCTTCACACCTGGTCTGTGGTCACATTGCTGGTCTTGTCACATCATACATACTTCACCTGCAAGTGTGATCATGCCTTGAATACTTCTAGGTCTCATTTCACATGTATATTTATACTTTCAGGTCTGACCACATCTTGTGTACTTTCAGGTCTGGTCACATCTTGTGTACTTTCAGGTCTGGTCACATCTTGTGTACTTTCTGGTCTGACCACATCTTGTGTACTTTCAGGTCTGATCTTGTGTACTTTCGGGCCTGATCTTGTGTACTTTCAGGCCTGATCTTGTGTACTTTCAGGTCTGATCTTGTGTACTTCCAGGTCTGATCTTGTGTATTTTCAGGTCACATCTTGTGTGCTTCCAGGTCTGATCTTGTGTACTTCCAGGTCTGATCTTGTGTACTTTCAGGTCTGATCCCCTTGTGTACTTTCAGGTCTGATCTTGTGTACTTCCAGGTCTGACCACACCTTGTATACTTTCAGGTCTGACCACACCTTGTATACTTTCAGGCCTGATCTTGTGTACTTTCAGGCCTGATTTTGTGTACTTTCAGGTCTGATCTTGTGTACTTTCAGGCCTGATCTTGCATACTTTCAGGTCTGATCTTGTGTACTTCCAGGTCTGATCTTGTGTACTTTCAGGTCTGACCACTCCTTGAATACTTTCAGGTCTGGTCACACCTTGAATACTTTCAGGTCTGGTCACACCTTGAATACTTTCAGGTCTGGTCAAATCTTGAATACTTTCAGGTCTGGTCACACCTTGAATACTTTCAGGTCTGGTCACACCTTGTATACTTCAGGTCTGGTCACATCTTGAATACTTTCAGATTACACCACCATTCTCTACTAACTGGTAGTCACCATGAGTCACATGGCCACTCCATACAATTCAAAACACAGCTCTGATTTTCAAATCCATGTGGCAAGCTCCTAACAACTACACAATCTTCCTCTTCTTTTTCTTCTGCGTATGCAGGCTGATACTCCTGTGGACACTCCCTATATAGACAGGCAAGTATTAATCCCATCTGCCCAACAAAGGGAGTGGAATTTTGTGTGCATGGCCGTTTTTTTTATCCCGCCATTAAGGCAGCCATACTCCATCTTCCGGGAAACTACACAATCTGATCTGCACAATTTTGTGATAAAAGAAATGTTTTTCCATGCACACTGGATCAAAACAAAGCAAAAAAAAAAAAAAAAGAAAAAGGCAATTGAATCCTCTTTTGTTGTCATTTGTTCTACACACACTAGCTACATGATCTACATGGTCAACACCCTGTCATTTATCATCTCGTCACCTCAGTCTTACCTTTTACTGAAAGATTTGACATCATAATGCCACCCTCTGTCACTCCCCTTTATTCAAACATACCATGACCAAGTAAAAAGGTTATTTAAAAAAAAACACAACAACAACTAAACATCAGCTTTTATTGAGGAAGGTGTATGGTATGTGTGTATCATATGAATGAATGCACTCTGATCTCCACTTCTTCCAGTCTGAGAGTGAACAAAGAACATCCACTTGATCTCTCCTTGTCCTGTCAGTGTCATGCAAACATTTCTTGTTTTGTTTTTCATATTGCAAAGTGACTTGCTTCAGACATCATGTTACACATCGCATGTTTTGACAAGACTGGAAAACATGTTGTGGGGCGTCTACATTCAAGGCAGATCTGTTCCACAGACTATTCAGTCAGCATGCCAATGGGGGGGGGGGGGGGGGGGGGGGGGGGAGGGAAGGAACTTTGGTATTGAAACCTTGACCTCCAACATGCACATGCCAATACTTAAGAATACAGCTAAACCTCTCCTGTGCATGGCAAGAATATTATTACTAAGGTTTTCTTAACAGTCTCTCTCTAGCATTAACAGACACTACAAATCTAAAGAAAAGAAGATTGAAGGGGTAGCTAACCAACTGTATTTCTGAGCAATTTTGAATGGTATATATGCATGAACAAAACCAAAGTTACTGACAAAGGCATGTATCTTAAAAAAAAAAAAAAAAAAAAAAAAAAAGCAACCTAATTTTGAGCATTTGCAAATCTGACCTGAACTGACTTCCACACATGCTTGTAAAGATGCAGAAAAAAATGTGAAAGAACCTGTCTTACTTGTAAGTTCAAATGTTCCAAAATCTTATGCACAAAAAAAAGAAAACACCTAAGCATATATAACATACAAAATAATTTCTCATGTCATGTACATAAAAATACATTTGCACCTCTTGAAAAAGAGAAAAAAAAACGGAAGTGTCAAATAAACTTTGAAAACAAATGCTCATTTACCTCCACAAGGTATCAATATTGAGAGCCAAAGTCAAAGAAAACTGTGAAACACAGCTGACACAAAGCTTTTTTTTTCTCAGAAGACTTAAAACAAATGGGAAAAAACAGAAGAAAAAAAAAAAAAAAACCTAGCAACTGAATCTGAAGATAACTTGATAAAAAGAAAAGAGGAGGATAAAATCATATTGAATTAACTTCTTTGTCAGTAGAGTTTTGTCTTTTGACTGGGCAACACTGAATCTTATTTGCATAGGTCTTTTTCTTTTTCTTTTAATCTCAACCGGAGTTCTTATGGGTGCATTTGTACAAGAAAGCATGTTTGGAAAGGATATTGGAATAACTCTAGAAAACTGCATTCTGTAAGCTGGAAATAACAGTATATCCCAAAGAAGGATTTTTTCATAACCATTTAGACTTCGTCAGTCTTATTTTGAAATAATCATTTAAACATTTATAGGTTCTATAGGGTTGAAACTGGGGTGAACATTTTCTTTGGGCCCTATCACAAATTGAGCCCATATTAATCTGTTGGTAGACTTTACAGGGGAACAAAAGGTGAAAAGAAAAACACACTTTACTGTTGGCATGAAAATCTGTTTTATTTGCATTCAGTGTAATGTGCTTCAGCTCATGTTTTTCAAACACTTCAATCTCATTGAGTTCTGAGTTGGATGTTTGCAAGTACTTATTGGGTAACACGATTCAGAAGATAAATCAGAAATTATGAGTACTAACCATACAATATTTCAATTTTGTTCAATATGAATTGTTGTTTGCAAATGCCACAGCAAGCACCAAATATGGGGGGTAGAGAGAGAGAGAGAGAGAGAGAGGAGAGAGACACTTTGATATTTTATTGTCATTACCAAAGAGGTCTTTTGACAAGGGGGGAGAGGTAACAGAACAAAAACATTTCCCTCTTCCTTTCCTGCAAACAAATAGTACACTTTCATTCCTAGTGTGTATCAAATCCAAAGTTAACAAAAAACAATAAATTCGTAACATTTCGTTATGCCCTCACCTCACGCACAGGAGTAATTCAGTAAGGTTAAAAACAAAACAAACAAAAACTTAAGACTGACTTGACCATCCACTCAATCAAATGATGACTTTGTATTTTACTGATCTCTTCACATGCGATGAATGATAATATTCATTCAGATATCTCATAATGTATTATCTTAAATTTCACTATCCTTCATCTGTCTAATTTTCAATGCTTCTGCGATGAATTTCACAACTGATTTAATTACAAGTTCATCATCTGATGATAACATGCCAGCGACATTTTGTCTTTTCCCTATATTTGACTGGAAAAATGAACAATTTGTCCGCACTTCATTATGAGCAGTACAGTGTGGAACAGAAAGTGTTCTTCATCATCAATAATGTGTCTACATACAGGACAAGGAGATTCTGTGGGATGTTTCACATTCAAACCATCTTTTGTTTGCATTCAAATGTAAAGTTCTCAACCTAAATCTTGCGTAATTTATTCTGTGCCATTTATCTGTTATGACATTGAGAAACTTTTCAGAATGGAACACATTCTTAAATGAGAAAACCAGCGATATTTTTCTTTACTTTCCATATCTGAGTGCCAATTCTGTTTAAAAGAACAAATAAGCCTGTCTTTTAAATTCCACAATGAACTGTTGCTCATTTCCACACACACACACACACACACACACACACATACACACACACGCACGCACACGTACACACACACACACAAACAAATAACTATTTTGGAAACGCGTTTTTTTCTCTCCTTTTTTATGTCATCAAAGACTGAAGAGAAAAGCTCGAATACATATACAACTCAAATGATCAGTGTGCACACAACCAACACCCATACAATGTAACTGTTTAGTTAACACATTTTATGCCAATGAAAGAGGAAGGTTTGACTAGACATACAACTCATATAACTGGCACACCTAAATGCTCACATGGGGGGGGGGGGGGGAGGGAGAGAGCAAGCAAGCATGTAGACTCAAAGGAAATATAAGAAAAAAAATGGCGAAAAAAAAAAGGAGAGAAAAAGAAAGGATAGCTGATGGGGATGGGGGTGGGGATGAGAAGGGGGGGGGGGGGGGGGGGGGGGGGGGGCCAGGATGGGCCAGGAGAGAAGAGAGACAGAAACACAATAGCACCTGGTCCTTATCCTTTAATCCTCCTAGCCCAGTGACCTCACGGGGCCTCCTCAGGGCTGGGATGGGGGGGAGAATGAGGAGACAGAAACACAGTAGCACCTAGTCCCTATTCTTTTATCCTTCTAGTCCAGCGACCTCACAGGGCCTCCTCAGGGTTATCCACATGTATGGAAAAAAAAAGCCTCCTTCTTGAAAAAGTAACAAAGACAGATGCGATCAACAAAAAAGAAAAACAGTTACGAAATGGTGGCTGAAGTACTAACATCATTAAGGCAGACAAGCCTATGCTGTGCTGAGAGAGTACAAGGAATTCCCTGTAAGTTTCCACAAAACAATGACCTGTAACAACAAAAAAAAACCCACACAAAAAAACTATGAAACAGCCACGCAGGCAAGACAGTAGAGAATGGGCAGCCAGTGTCCTCTCTGGACAAAGTGTACTATTTTCACTACCTAAACACCAGAATACATTTAAAAAAAAATGGCATGTCATGATATCGTGACCAGAAATGTAAAAGGTTTCAGAACAAAAACTGGCAAACAGCCCACTAAGTCAGAAAAGTAGCAGACAACAATGGGTAAAGAAAAAAAAAAAAGTGAACATCAGGGTATCACAGAAAAGAGGAAGCATGAGCACAGAACTTCCAAGACGGGAAGTTGCTGAGCAACACAGGCTTCCGCAATAAGAAAGTGCTGAGTCAAACCCTACTGGTCATATCAATCTCAGAAAAATAGGCCCTCTATCAGCTGTACAAAACATGGAACTGTATGCCATACAAAAAAAGGTCTCATCCAAAATTTGCTCATGATTTCAACTGTACTATACTGAAAACATGAAAACTATGGGGAAAAATTAAGAATTGGAAAAATAAAAAGAGGAGACAGAATGAAAAGAAAAAGAAAGGGAAGTAAGATGGTATTGTGAAAGATAAACCGATTATCAAACTGATTATCATGATAACATCAATGATAATAGGTAACTAAATATGTCAATAATTTAAAATTACAAGCAAAGATTCCAGTGGTCATACTTTATGCCACTCAACACCAAACCAACAGAGACCATCAAGCCTTATGGCACATACAACTACAAACTTGCAGCTGAACTAATCAGCAATGATCCCATAAACAAAAGCCAGTATTCAGTGCCTCCATCTCCCTCTGACTAAAAAAGATTCATTTAAAAAAAAAAGATGGAGACGAAGAAAAAAAAAGATTTTTTTTTTTTTTTTTCAAGCTGGCAGCTTCATGGGGACTGACATTTGGAAGGTTATACCAACCATCTCCACAGCAAGGAAACATCCATGCAACCTGGCTCTGTGACTAGCAGTGGTGACTGTGTAGACATGGCAGATCAGAAAAAGCAACAGTGAACACAAAAAAGACCCAGTGGCTGGGCAGGATCTCTGGTGATGAGTGGCCTCATGCTGGTTCAGCACTTGTCCAAACACCAAGGGGAAGTTTGTTCTGATAGGCTGCAACCAGTGCGTGGGCAACCTTTTGCCTGCTAGCCAGAACTGGTACCAATAAACAAGGGACTGGACAGCAGTACAGGACTCCTGGGGCAAGTACTCTCATGGCAACCTGACACTCAGCCCCCTTTGGCTGAATAGCATGGGATGCCTGCCACTAGCAGGGAACACACCATAAAGGACTGAAAATCAAAAGGAAGTAAGAAGAGCAGACTGGGAAACATGGTTTGGGGAAAGCTGAAGCTGCAGAGGACAGGCAGGTTATTAGGGGTGGGTGAGGAGACATCAATCCACTGTCAGCATTTGCCAGTGGTAATAGTGTTCCGTAACATTCTCATTCAATCTCCATAAAAGAGCTTCCAGTGATGATACTGTTGTTCCATTCTAATTAAACCATACCAAATGAACACCTTCTTTCTAGTGGCAATGACGAACATCTTTCAGTGACGATACTGCTGCTCCATTGTAATTAAAACCATACCATACGAACAACTTCTTTCGAGTGGCAATGACCAACACCTTTCACTAGTTTCAGTGATGATACTGTTGTTCCATTCTAATTAAACCATACCATATGAACTTCTTTCTAGTGGCAATGACTAACACCTTTCAGTGACGATACTGCTGTTCCATTCTAATTAAACCATACCATATGAACTTCTTTCTAGTGGCAATGACCAACACCTTTCAGTGACGATACTGCTGTTCCATTCTAATTAAACCATACCATATGAACAACTTCTTTCTAGTGGCATGACTAACACCTTTCAGTGATGATACTGCTGTTCCATTCTAATAAACCATACCATATGAACAACTTCTTTCTAGTGGCAATGACAAACACCTTTCAGTGACGATACTGCTGTTCCATTCTAATTAACCATGTCATATGAACAACTTCTTTCTAGTGGCAATGGCTAACACCTCTCAGTGACGATACTGCTGTTCCATTCTAATTAAACCATATCATATGAACAACTTCTTTCTAGTGGCAATGGCTAACACCTTTCAGTGACGATACTGCTGCTCCATTCTAATTAAACCACACCGTATGAACAATTGCTTTCTAGTGGCGATAACTATCACCTTTTTTTTTCAAATTACATATGCTGTATTTGTGTTAAAAAGACCAATGAAGAGTCTCACTCGTCTTATGGTAATCAATAACTGGCACTTAAAACTTCTACTTCCCAAAGCAACCAACACATCAAAATCAACTGCAGTTTGATCAAAACGAAAGGTAAATAATATTTACCTGTTATCATTTAAAGAGCAGGAGGTTACCATGACTGCGGGAAAGTAGGTTGTGTAAGGGAACACACAGCAGTGGTGAATAAGCCACGACCTTTACTGTGTCATTACAATTAGATTTAGGTCTAGTTATCCTACACAGACTAATATTTGTCATAAGGCAAGGTATCTGACCTCTTTTCATTGATAAGTCACAGTCATGTTTGTCTGACTAAGTAAACTGTTCTCCAAACTTTGATATTCTTCATATAGTCAGGACAAATTAAGTAAAACTACATATGCCTAAAACACAAAGAAACAGTGAAAGTATCCAGTAATCCCCTCCGCACACACACACACGATCACTACCACCACCTGCCCTCTCTCTCTCTCCTATACAAAAAATACAACCACATTCAAATGAACTGACAACATGTACAGCTCTGCTGGGATCCAGAAATGAAGTACAGAAAAACTTTACCATTACTTTCCATCTGTCATGGAAAAAATATCTGAATCATAACAAACATATCATTTTTAATAAATAAACAAACAATGAGTAAGCTGAAAGGAAACAAACATTTCATTTCTATAATATATATCAAAATGGAACATAAGTGTCTAATCAACAAATACCAAACAAATACAGAAAAAGATGACCCATCTTGTCTTTTGCTTCCCAGTTTTATTATTCAACTATTGTTTTAAAAAAAAAAGTGGAAAATGATGCATTACAAGTTTCTTGTCAGCCAATGATTCACCACAACTTGTGCACATTATTATCTGCGAAACAATACATAATCAAATCAGTTTTGTATGTGGTTTTGCATGAAAGCCACACACTTGCTTTCAAAACGCAGGCAGGTGCAGATTACAGACCTCAGGGCCAGATGGGGTTTTTGCTAAATTGTATTACACTTAATGGTGGTGCCATCACTAGCTGTATACAGTTATAAAGCAATGAGATAAAGAAAAAAAACTTACACAACAGCACACGCACACACACACACACACACACACACACACACACACACATGCACACACTTGCGCGCATGAGCACACACATGCACTGCTTATCTGCATTATCTATAAATGAAAACACCTCTTCATTCAACAACTATTTTGAAGAATTTCTATCATGTTCTTTCTGTTAAGTGCACCCTCAAAACACAGGCACTAGCATGTGCATGGTTCCTCTACATTGGTATTTCTATGATTATGCCTTTTTTTATCATTATCATCTATTCATTAGATTACAAATTCTACCTCATTTTGATTCTTTTCTGTTTTAATCAATATCTGCCAGACCATCTGAGACATGCTTTACAAAAGACTTTCACACTGAAACTGTTACAGCTGCCAAATGATATTCCCTCCTGAGCTTTAGGTGACTTGTCAACACTCCATGTGAGTAGTCTACAATTTCATAGAAAAAGGTGTCAGAGTATATCCTAGTTCCACACATAGTTTAAGAATGTGCATCTGAGGACCATGTTTCACGCCTGTTCTAGTAAGCACACTGTCTAAAAATGTTTCTTACACAGTTGATGATAATCAATATCTGATTTGTGGTACCCACTACATGTGGGATCAATACAATGAGCTGTTTTTTAAAGTATGATTATGGTTTTCATACTTTTTTCCCTCTTAGTGTAACTGTTCCCCCCCCCCCCTTTTTTTTTTTTTCATTTCAAGACCTTTTTTTCCATCGTGTTTCCGATCTTAGCCATCCTTCGCCATCAGGGATGCAAGAGGTGGACAGTGATGATGTTTCATGGGTGACAAATTCAGTGTTCAAGAATAAATGCTTCAGACTCATTCTCTGCATCTCATACAATGAACTTCAACAAATGACTAGGTCAGGTACAATGTCAGCATAAACACTAAGACAAGAGACAAGAACCACTCCTAGCGATTTTCAAGCATCAAAAGCTTGCCTGCAACGGACATACTTCTCCACCATGATTCCCTGTCTTAGCCCATTCCACTGGGTTTTGTAAAGACTGCATGTCCCCAAGGCATGGACAAGGGAAAGAACTGCACTGGTTACCACACCTCTTATGCATGACTGAGGACAGGGAGATTTAGAGATCCCTAAACGCCTATACGTCTTCCACAGCACCTCTTTGACCATGGGTCATGGGTCACATTACTGAAAATCAGGGAGTCCTGGGTTCAATTCACTGACAGGAAAAGTGCTGTGATTGTTTGTACATGTGCTGCTTTTGTCATTCAATTACTATCATGCTATTGAAAATCAGGCACTCCACTGTTTGAAATCTGGATCCAATCCAGTGATGTCACAGACAGGCTGAACACAAAGGGATCAAGGCTATTGTACATGAAAGGGGGTAGTTTGCCCACAGGGATACCATACACCCTTCACTGTCCTTGCCACAGGGATACCATACACCCTTCATTGTCCTTGCCACAGGGATACCATACACCCTTCACTGTCCTTGCCACAGGGATACCATACACCCTTCACTGTGCTTGCCACAGGGATACCATACACCCTTCATTGTCCTTGCCACAGGGATACCATACACCCTTCATTGTCCTTGCCACAGGGATACCATACACCCTTCATTGTCCTTGCATGTAGCGCTTCATTTATAATAAAACTCAGATCCCCAATGTTCACACATTCCTTGCACACAAAATGGATTACAGATTTCTTTTTAAACTGCTTTAAACATTCAACTGCTCAATATTCCTTGATGCGTGACATCCTTTTTTTTTCAACATACTGAAAATATTCCATTGCTGCGTACTCCTTGCAGTTTCTCTCACAATTTTCCTGGCTACCTTTCAACAAGAAAAACAACATTAAAACAAACAACCATGGAAATGACAATAACTTCATATTTAACACTGTCTAGCTATTTGACACGTAGTGTCTGGTTAAATACCCTCCAACACTGAAGCAAAAAGCATGGCAAACATAAAAAATGAAATAAACCAGCCAGATCTTCCAAATATGTACAGATATAATGCACAGGTCAATGTCTCCCTTACACAAACCAATCCAAAGTGCATTGGGAAAATTAAGACAAAGAATACAAGGAAAAATAATTCGATTCTTTTACAAATGAAATGGTTCAGAAAAAAATCCAAATAATACAGTTAAAAAAAAAAAGATTTTCTAACAAAAAATTCATAATGCTTAGATTTGTGTGCAAAAATTAACATATGAATTACATTCTAATTACTTGGTGCTACATCATTTAGGCATAAATCTATAACAATGTATGTGGATAATTTTGTGTTCAATACCCTAAAGGCAAACATGGACAAACATGATCTAACCCACACATTTCTGTATGATCAACAGGACCCAGGAAATGAATGAAATAAGGCAGGCAATTGTGATGTGAGGGTGACATTTGATGTCTTGTAACTGTTGTTGATAGCACCTCAGGCAGTCTGCATCCAATGGAAGGATATCGTATGAAAATGGATTTCACACAATTGGATTCCTGGACACAAATCACGACATAATACAAAGTCACAGTAAAATAAATTCATGTAGGTATTGTGTGTTTCTTTGGAGAAAAATTGAAATGGCATAACCACAGGAGTGCTATAGGAAGGGGAGAGAGACAAAGGTCAGGTATGTGTGTGTATTACATGTGTGTGTGTGTGTGTGTGTGTGTGTGTGTGTGTGCGTGCGTGTGTGTGTGTGTTACATGTGTGTGTGTGTGTCTAAGTGTGTGTGTGTGTGTTACATGTGTGTATCACGTGTGTGCGTGTGCGTGCGTGTGTGTGTGTGCATGTGTGTGTGTGTGTGTGTGCGTGTGTGTGTGCGCGCGTGCGTGCGTGTGTGTGTGTGTGTGGTGAACAAGAGAGAGAGAGAGTGAGAGAGAAAGAGAGAGAGAAGAAAGGAGGATGGGGGAAAGGGGGAGGGATGGAAAGAAAAGCTGTTTTATGGGAAAAAAAAAAAGTTTGCTGAATATATACAATGTGTGAGTGTGTGCATGTGTGTGTGTTTGTGTGCATGTGTGAGAGTGTGTGTGTGCACACGCCTGTGTGTGTGTGTGTGTGTGTGTGTGTGTGTGTGTGTGTGTGTGTGTGTGTGTGTGTGTGTGTGTGTGTGTGTGTGTGTGTTGTGTGTGTGTGTGTGTGTGTGTGTGTGTGTGTGTGTGTGTGTGTGTGTGTGTGTGTGTGTGTGCTTGTGCATGTGTGCATGAATATGCATTATCCTGGTCAGGACTTCATTCCATGAAACGTGGAAGATCCCGACAAGTTCTCATACTGAATGTGAAATTCAAAGGAAGCATTACACTTTTCATCCTAAGTCTTTTTTTTCTTTTGAATACAGGGAAAAAAAAAACTTGACTGGAAACTCTTAACGTCTTTCTCCTGTACTGTGATCAAATCAGGATCTTACAGAATTCTATAAGCACACAACATAGACTAATCATTTTTCTGTCAGGATTCTCTTATCCGAGTAAATAACCTAGGGCAGATTTTGGAGGAACTTGTCATTTCATTCTTGGGCAGAATTTTTTTTTTTTTTTTTTTTTTTTTTAAACAAGGTGTATGTGAGACAGCACTGGATTTCTTGTCTAAACACTGACTGAGATCATGCATCATACAACTTCCACCATTGTTTATTGACACAAGATGCCAAAGTGTGTTAAAAGTTTATCAAATCTTCCTGAAATACTACCAGCCAATGAATTGAAAAAGGGAGCTATAATGTGTGCAAACGCCCTTCTTTGGTTTTCTTTCTTTGTGGCACTAGTTTGATGACCCTTATTTTTCTTCCACCTGTTTACAAGCACAGGGTGTACTTTCACGCCTACTGGCATATTATCTTACACACACACACACACACACACACACGTCTGCACATTTATAACAATACAGGCTCATGTGTGCAAAATTGTGCTCTCCAATTTCAGCAGTTGCAAATTGCAAAGAACTGAGACTTTGTCCAACTGTAAAGAACCACCAAAAGAATCCTCATGTGATGTTCACACACATTCCTCCATCCTTCCCTACTCACTCTCACCCAATACCATCCAATTCTCCATTTCAATTAAGACAGTATTTAGAGACCCTAGCTGTGTGCTGTCTGCAAGCAGATCAGCAATCAGTATTATTGAGAGACTTACTCACAGAGCTCTGCTTTGGACATGGTCTGTTGACTTTGGAGTTTTCTTTAATTCACTTCTTCCAAGACATAAGTCTGGGCCTCTGTGTGGAACACAATGGTGTGCTAGCGGTTAACTGATCAGTTTTACTTCTGTACAAACATTGACCCTGGTTGTGTTTATGTTTCCACGGCTGGAAGGAGTCCACTCAAAATCAATCAAAGGTAGGTGTTTACGATGATTATGACACTACATGTGTCCTGTGATCATGCTGGTAATTCTAAAAATCTCAAAATGGCAAACTTGTAATTTAGTAAAACAGCTCAAACAAAACTTGTAGCCTGGTCATAGCAATCAGTAAAAGTCAGGAGTTGCTATCACAATGCTCCACTTGCCTACCACTAGCATGTGGTGAAATTGAAGTTCAGTCAGTACACAATACCAGTATATATGTCAGTATTTTGTCATCTGAATTGGTAAAATATTGATAGTTACCAGTAAAGTAAACACAAACCCTGGTGCCCAGTATCACAACATCTCCCTTTTCATATCGGTCGTCTAAATCAAATAAAAATCTCAACATACAAAACAATAAATAATCCTGTGTAGATTCATTTGAGTGCATTTTTTTAGTCCTGGAATCTGTCAGGAATTTTGATGATCTATTCAGATGACATTGTAACTGACTGCTGCCTGTGTTGTGTTTGTGACTGATGATTGACATTTGATGAGATGATGAGGTACATGCGCTTAGGTTTCTTGATTTGTCAAGAAAAGATGTGGCCAAATGTATTGAATTATGGTCGGCGGGACATGTACAAATCAAGGAATTCACCATCTGTCAAACACAGAAATAGAAAAATGCTGCAGGTTTCTGGTGCACTTTAAAAAAAAAAAAAAAAAAAAGTGGTGCATGTAAGCACACTTTGTGTGTACAATTTTATCATTCACTTTAAATGCTATGAAGTTGGATAAAAAAAAAAAATGTTCTGGTTAACAATGAAACAAGATTTTTTTTTTTTTTTTTTGCTGTCCAATCTTCTGAGCACCTCAGTGGCATTGCACCTACACCACTCATTTCACAGTCACAACCTGGCCCTGTCCACTGTAGTCCCAACACTGTCAATCCACAGGGAGCAGTTGATATCAAGACGTCAAGAGGCAACTCACCAGAGAGGAGACACTGCACAGCAGCTGCTGAGTCACTTTGGTGGAGCCGATATAAATTAAACGTGACACCACCTATTGAGCCCCCTTCTGACGACAACAACTGCTTAGTCGTCGTAGAGCCAACATGAGTGAGTGAGCTCTCCTTCCAGAGGGCGCCACCACGTCCTTTGAATGACAGCCTCCATGAATTTGCCGATACTGGTGAGCCCAATAGAATCAAACCAAGTCCATAGATGTGAAAAAGAACATCAAAACCGAGGTCACCTTGAGAACAGGGCATACAGGGCCACAGAATTTGAGTCTTTCTATGTAAATGCTGAACAATGAGAATGAGAACGATGAAGATGATGCTACATATTTCCATTCTGGTCTGAGACTGCATGACAGGGTTGCACTCCATGCTTATTTTCATAATATATCCTGACGTCAACCAGGCCAAGTAGTACAGATACTGCAGAGTTGGTCAGGAAATTTGAGCAACACTCTCAGAGACGCATCCATTTAGTGGCTGAAACTCAACTGTGTGGTCCCAGTCTTCCTAAGTGAATCCATAGCAAACTCACCCTGGGTAGGAGCCACATGGCTCTCTGATGAGAATTGAACCCACAACCTCCAAGCTGGGAGTCCATAACAATAACCACTTTGCCATGGTGGCTGGTACAATGAAATAAGATGGTGTGCGAGCTGGTAACTGATCAGTTTTAGCTCAATACTGTAGTCACTGAGTATTGACAGTGGATGTCTACATTTCCAGAGCTGAAGTCTAAGCAGAATCATTCCAAGAGAGTCAATTATAATCATGACATTTCTTGTATCAATCCAAAGGAGGCATTTGTGATTGACACTACTCTTGTCTCACACAACAGTTGGTGTCCCCCTCCATCTGAGTTTATCATGCAGATTTTCAGGAGTCAGAGACACCAAAGTCCCCATTTGTTTTCAATGAGAACTGCTAATGTGAAAGGCCATGCAATTGCTATCACAGACCGAGTGTTTAAGGGCAAAGGTCAGTATTGCTACGAATAGAAGATGGAAATATAATAATAAATATTAAATCTGTGGGAGGCTCAGATAATGTCAGAATTCCGACTGTGAAAAAAAAAACACAAACGAAACAAAAAAAATCTCGGTCACTGAAAACAGAATTTGGGAGGTATAAAGATAAAAAGTACAATTAAGCATTCTCATCTAAAAGAGAATTTGCGTGTGTGTGCGTGTGCGTGCATGCGTGCGTGTGTGTGTGTGCATGCAAATCCCACCACCCCCCCATTCACCAATTGTATTGACTGTTTGGTCTAATGTTGTTGTTTTCATAAATTAATGTGTTTTGATTAATAAATCTGAGTAACTTTCAAACTATTAAAGGAAGTCCAGGAACTTAATTACATTTGTTTGTCAAATTTAAATTGAGGTGCATTTTTTAAGCAAGTCTATGACAGTTTTGACAGGATTGAGAGCTCATGTCTATTTAACCTCGTGACACTGAGCATTAACAGTGGAGAGAGAGAGAGAGAGAGAGAGAGAGAGAGAGAGAGAGAGAGAGAGAAACAGAGACACAGAGAGAGAGAAATGTGTGTGTGTGTGTGTGTGTGTGTGTGTGTGTGTATGTGTGTGTGTGTGCGCGTGTCCACTTTGTGTGAGTGCGTATGTGTGTGTGCATGTGCGTGCATGTGTGTGTGTGCACATACGTGCATCATGTGGAGGGTAGGGGGAAGGGGATGGGTGGGCATGTATACGTCTCTGTCATTACTGTTCTTTTTTTCTGCCGGAGCTGTGACAGTTATGGCTGAACAATTTTTCTAATAGCATTGCCACAAATGCAATCTAAATGCATTACTGACAATTCAGCACAATATCTGCTATACAATTACACATAACACATTTACATTGATAAAATGAAATACAATGGAACCCTCCTCATGAAACACATCACAATAAATACCCATGAATATACCCATCCAGTCACAATCTTGACAAGTGTGCATATGTTTTATATCAATAAAATATTTTTTTATTTGTGTACACCAGTATTTTTCAACACATGTGTCCCAGTATGAGACACATGATCATGAATTGTTACTGATCCTTTTTCACAACAGATCACCATGACTCTGTGACACATAAATAAATAAACAATCAATCAAATGAATACTTCTCCTGATTGTAAAATAATGAATCTTTAACATAAAACCTTCAGTGATTGAAAATAAGTTTCACCACTTAAAAAAACAAAAATATTTACTCTTCTTAACTGTATATTTGAAAAAAAAGGAAGATTTATAGTTTCATAAAACAAACAAACAAAACAATATATGTCCTTACTTTTCAGACTGCTGCTGCACGTCAAGTTAGAACCATCTATTGTTAGCTTGCTATATGTTTCAAAACTTTATCCCATCCACCCTTTCCTTAACCATTACTCTCTACCAAAAAAAAAACACATAAAAAAGATTTGCACCTTTTCTTTCCTCTTTTTTTTCCCCTCATCCCAAATCCTGAATGACAGCATTACAAAGATGTTGAAAAGAAAAATGTTACCTTTGACATATACATTTCAAGCACAAATCCAGCTTTTTAACAGTGTTCAGAAGAGATCAGTTCTGTGGGCTGAAAGTCAGTCAGTGGACATCATTTTTTCTGACGGTGCTCTCTACACCACTTGGTCAGCCGCTGGACCAGCATCTTACAAGGTGGTGGCAGAGGGACCTGGTCACCACGCATGCAGCATGACTCGCTGCACAAACATGTAGGTGTTGTTCAAAGTGCGAGGGTACTCCATGTTGAACACCCAGTAGCTGGCAAACAAAGAGCCAAACGCCATGGTGAACTCCTCAAACTCCTGGAGAACTGTCTCCTCTGCAATCAGGAAGAACTGGTCGGAGGAGAAGATACTTCCCCGGGAGACCAGCATGGGGACTATCTTCCCTGTGGCATCCACTTCGTCGTCTTCACCAATCTCATGCACCATCTCCACCAAGTTTTCTCTGTGAAGGAGAGGCAGGAGACATATGGCAGACACCATGTCCCAGTACTGTCGCAAGGTAATGTTTTCCTGCTTTGCTGTCTCTGCCTCTTTCAGAATGGTGGCAGCCCCCGACATGCGCCGTGCAGCTGCCAAAATAGCAGCCGCAAACTTTACACAATACTCTTGGATGGCATGATCAATGTCTACTTTAGAAATGCGCTGAAACTCCAACATCATGTGCTTGCCCCGGAACAGGTAGGGGTAGGTTTCCTTCACCTCTGGTATGCTTGGCATCTCCAGAGTGATAAAGGAACGGCGCACATCAAAAGTTTCTTCCAAATACTCCAAGATTTCTTCAGGGCTCTTTCCATTGTCATCTGCTTTATCTGTGGATGTGGATGCTCGCACTTTCTTCTTTGGCTCGTCAGAATCACTGTCAGCATCTCCAGCACATGCAGCGGCAGCCGCAGCAGCAGCATCTTGCTTGATGGCAGCAGCAACATTGCTTGCCGTGGAAGGAGCCGGCACCACTTCAGCTGTCATTGCCGCATGCCTGCGTTTTCCTGTTCGTTGGGCCATGTCAGACATGAGTCCTACACAGATAGAAATTCTGTGCCAATCAAAAGTTGAAAAAAAAAAAGGATGAAAAAAAAATGTCATTGCAATCAAAAATATCCATATTTATCCTTTCTTTTTTTTTCATTTACACACTATACTGTACGTGTACATCAATTTTCAATTCAAATAATCAACATAAATAATATCATGTGTGTAGCTTCCTTAAAGATCTATAGATCAACGTCCACCTGACGCTGGAATCTTGGTGGTTTGGGTACCCAAAAAAGCACTGTGACTAACTGTTCCTGAACAAATGGTGAAAGTGTATGGGGAAAAGGGGGGAAGAAGAGAAAAAAACAAGTCTGGTTGAGTTGTATGAATATATCACATATATTTTCCATTTGTTGTAGATAGAAATTGGTGCAAGTGATGGTTTTTGGATTGTAATTCAATCGTTTTAACACTTTGTGACTGTTAAAAAAAACAAAACATTATACTGTCCCTGAAATAAATGATAGTGTTTACACATAAACAGAAAACTAAACAAAAGCTTTCAGAATGCTGTAGATGTGAGTGCACCCTTACTCACATTAGTCACAAAGAAATTTTCACTCTGTGTCCTACTGTTGTGACACTATCATCACTTTTAGGTACACTATGGCTGTTACTGTGTAAGCACACCCTTACTCACAAAGAAGCAATGTAATGATGATGCACACTGTATGCCTTGGGTACAACACAACCCATGTTTCCTAGAAGAGTGGCATCCCTTTAGGTACATCATGAGTATATCTGCAAACTTATCCACAAAGAAATCTTGCAAGTCCTATGGTAAGGGTGTAACACTACCCATGCATCATTGCTCTCTATGGATTCAAAATATAATATCAACTGGTACATTTTGATATCTCTATGAAGATCTCAGAATGCGACAGAAAGAACTATTCATAGCAGCAACAGAAAAGATGAGTTTTACAAGCAGTCTTGAAAAAAATGACAGACAACATGCAGTGGACAGGTTATCTTGACTGTCATTTCTGATTTGTCATTGTAGTACTGTCTGCTTTGTTGTTGAGGGATTTAATAGCAAGATCTTTGTCTGATCCTTAAACTACGGTGGGCTGGCCCAGACAAGCATATCTTGAAAGCTTCATGTTCAACAGAGTTGGTCTTAGGCAAAACAGTCAGAGAATGAGTCCATATGCTGTATGATTAAAGTCTACAGCAATACAATTCAGTTCATGTTGTTCATGGCCCTGGTGGCCACAGCGAGTCATATCAGCTCCGTTATACATCAATTCTTTATGCAGTTGTTTAAAACAAAACTTCATAAGACACGCAAAATTCTTTAAAATCTTATTTTTTCCTGTAAAATCTTAGATCACGTGAAAAATATCAATCTTAAAATACTGATCAGCACAAAGTTTGCAAAATGTCTAAACTGCTAAAAGAAGAAAGGACAGTGCTTCTAGACAATGGCACTCCATTTTACAGTTAGACTTTACGCTGAGGTCACTGCAGACCTTCATAAAATTTACTATCATAGACAGAATATGTTAACACTTATGAGCTGCACTGACTTGAGGACACCTCTGCACTCACTGACAGTGCATCTACACAAAAACACCTGAATTTACAATTGGACTTTTGTGATGTGCTCAAAGCAGAACTGAACAATTGCCAACTTATGACTGACTGACATACTTATGATACAACTGTATGAATTATGTGAATCACATCAACTCTAAGACATAATCTCACAGTGGTAACTGATTGATAGTGCAGTGAAAGTGTGTGTGTGTGTGTGTGTGTGTGTGTGTGTGTGTGTGTGTGTGTGTGTGTGTGTGTGTGTGTATGTGTGTACATGTGTGTGTGTGGTGTGATGTGGTGTGTGTGTGTGTGTGTTGTGTTTCTGTGCGTGTGTGTGTTTGTGTATGCATATGTACATGTGTGTATGTGTGTGTGACCGAGTGAGTGTGCATGCGTGCATGTGTGTGTGTGACCGAGTGAGCGTGTGGATATCATATTACATGTCCACAAAAAATTGTTTGCATGCAAGTGATGAAAGGATAATGCTTGTGAACATGAGGTACATGTACTGATATCAACAGACAATTCTTTGTTTTCTTTGTTTTGTTTCGTAAATTCTACGAGTCATTTATGACAGAAACATAAAAAAAAACCAATTTGGAATGTCACTAATACTGAGCAGATCTTTACAAATGCTATCGGTACTAGCATATGTCTTTTTTTTTCTTTTTGTAAGTGCATGCAAGTAAAATGTAACAAGGTATTCTCCCTTTGCAGACCAACGTAGATCACAGTGCATCCAGGACGTATGGCCAGGAATTGTTCCTCGAGTTCATGGGTTACCTTATACCCATAGCACAGAACAACTCTGCCAGAAAATGAGCTTGGTTGCTGTTCCCTCATGATGTAAAGTGAGGCATTTTTCCTTCAAAGATATCAGCTATCATGGGTTACTGTACACCTATGATTTACAGTGCACACAATTTAGGCAACATACATCTGCTTGAGAAAGAATGATTTCATAGTTCGAGAGACACAACAGATGCTGTAGCCAAACAGAAATACTATCACCTCTTTCTGTCGGGCTGATGTTTCTGGATGCAACTATTTTCAACCTCGAGCAGTAGTAGTTACCAGGAATAGCATTTGATACCAATGCTTCCTGTGACCACCAAGTCCTGTTGGGTCACCCACGAGCCATGCAAACAAAGGCCCTGGGTGACCACTAAGGCCCACTGGGTCACCAATGACCCAATACTTTTATGAAGGTGCAATATGAAATAAAACCCCAAATTTTCCACTAAGTTACGTGTCAAATTTTCAGATAAGCATGATTTCTATTTAACACTGCGAATGTGTTTAGAACTTTCCTCATGTGCCACAAAGCCTGGAAGAAGCCATTTGGAGAAGGGACAGAATCCCCAAGCAGTTCCTCAAGGAAGACTAGCTGTATCCCTTTTGTCTCAGGGGTGGTACATTGGGCCTATGGGGTTAAAAAAGCAAGTGAAATGCTTTTGGGAATATTGTAGTGGCTATGTGTATTTGGATCACTGGTGACTGCAGGGGCATCTGTGGGCTAGAACAAGATCAAATTTTGTTGCTAAATCAACTTAATTGGTTTCAGATAATCAACTGTGAACTGGCAGCATGGATGGAGGATATGTCATATTATGTGGGAGATAACTGAAATCTACTGACCACAGTGGTGCAATAATTACCACTGCAGGCTTGCAGACCAAAAGGATGCATGTTAAAGTTCCACAGGGGGGCATTTATATGGGAATCTGTTGGTCTTGACCGACTCCTAACCAGAGTTTGAGTATGCTATGGGCTTAAATTGAAAGACTGGAACCACACAGCAAACTTTTACTCTGTAAAAGTCAAGGGATATGTCTTTGGTGTCTCTGTCTCTCTGATAGTATTGCTCAAAATAGTCAAATTTCTAGATTCAACACTGCTGCCATTCCTATCCAAGTCTTTGGCCTGGTTAATGCCTGGATATGTTATGAAAGGAAGCATACAGCACACCCTGCTCATAAAGTCTCAGGCTAGTAAAAAAAAAAAAAAAAAAGTATGGAACTGCATACCTTCATCATTCTCACTGACCATCAAACTTTATTTAACATAAGTCATTCTGTGGCCCTTGATACCCTTCTCCTGTGCTGTCCTCAGCTACATTCCCTTTACCTCACTGATCATCAAACTTTATTTAACATAAGTCATTCTGTGGCCCTTGATACCCTTCTCCTGTGCTGTCCTCAGCTCCATTTCCTTTACACCTCACTGATCATCAAACTTTATTTAACATAAGTCATTCTGTGGCCCCTGATGCCCTTCTCCTGTGCTGTCCTCAGCTCCATTTCCTTTACACCTCACTGATCATCAAACTTTATTTAACATAAGTCATTCTGTGGCCCATGATACCCTTCTCCTGTGCTGTCCTCAGCTCCATTTCCTTTCTATCTCCAAGCCCAGGGTGAATTCCAGTCAAAGTTGTTGATCCACTAATATATGGGGACTGTCACTGGATGAACATAATAGTGTCTTCCAGAAGTGACACTCACTCCACCAAGAGCCAGCAGTAAGGAGCCTAGTAGATGTGTACACCGGATTAGAATAAGCTACTTAATACCACCATTGTGATTTACCAGCAGTGCAGTATCTCCTCCTCTGGCGAGTTACCTGATGACTTCAAACTGATTATTCCTTGTGGACTGTAATGCTTGGACTGAGACAGGGCAACTCTCTTTGTGGGGGAACCAGAACAAGCAGTATGGGAGCAGTACCACTTGGTCAAAGAGGGGAGGAGTAGGGACATGGGAGAATAAAGGGACAAGTAGGTTAAACAAAATAAGAAACTGTGATTATGGTATGCAGTAAAAGATATGGTGATATGGACTGGGGATGGAGGGAACCATCTGAGATGAGCTGTGTGCTTTGCCACAAACATGTGCATGACTGGATTGCTTGGCTTTCTAAAACAGTCTGTGGTGGGGAGTGTGGGAAGTATGAGGCCAGTAACGAGTACAATTTTGTCATTTGTACTTGAGAGTAGTCTGATTCTGGTAAGATATTCTGAGCCTGTCCTCATGGCGGTTGTTCCATTCTAAATAAAGGAATAAGAAATGATTCATTCGATTCAGGAGCACTTTTTCTCACCTAGGATATTAAACAAGAATAAAATAAAATCAACTTGTGAATAAACCAAAAGATGAACGACTACATGTATGCAAGCAATGAAGTAAAAAATGAAATGTATAATTGGCTTGCTAAAATGTATTGGATTCACAAAGTACATCACAATATGCAATGTATTCTAACCAACCTGCACAAATGCCATGAGAGCAAACACCTTCATTTCACCCCGAAGATCTTTGTGCTTGATTTAGTAACTTTAAGTGTTGTGAACACTTCTGGAATCGGTGTAAGAACACAAAATCTAGTCATATATTGTAAGAACTCCCATCATGTGGGGCAGTTCTTTATAAAAATGACTTGATCTTCAAGTCTTGCATCTTTCCAAAATCAATGATGAGTACAGTACACCAGCATGAGATTGTGGCTGAGGCCCTTAGTCTGGTATACTTCTGGTAAGAGGTTTGGTTTAAAAGCTTTCCTTTTAGTTTGGAAACCTGCCTGCCCTTAGCCAAGTAGCTCTGATGAAGGCTGGGGCCACCAAGGTTTATCCTTGTGGACAACTATCGTAGGCAAATTGATCTAGCTGGAGGTGTGAACATCAAGGGAGCTAAGTTTCTTTATAAATGATTATTTGGTCCTTTTCTTTCTTAAGTTCTCTTCTATGACTCGGTTTGCAATCTAATTTTTCCAATTCAGTTACGTCACTGGTACTGCAAAACACTGTAAAAAATTCTTCAATATGATCAGGAAGTCAATGTAATTAAATTCAGCTTCGACTTCCGATTCGTGTTGCGAAGAACACAACAATCAATTTGTTACTTTGTGACAGTCAATTTAGCCGATCCTCACCCACCGCGTCCTGTCCGATTTTCAGATTCTCGCACACCCTTTCTCATTATATGTCACTTTTCTTTTTAATAAGGGAGGAAGAGGGGTACACAAAATTCGCAATACCAGTAGTCTTCTGATGGAAAAGGCAGCGAATGTCAAACTGACACTTGTCTGTCGTCCGAAGCATGCATTGTAGCGAGCGGAACCAACAGCTTGCAAATAATTTCAACAACTGAACAAGGGAGGCAAATCTTCTGGCAGACTAATGTGAACCAGTCGGTACGCAGAAAACTGAGAAAGTCAGGCAAAGAATTTATCAGAATTTCAGTTCCCTACATATTTTGACACACTGCCAGTTTACATGTAAAAACAATTGGGACGGGTACGCCATGCTAATTCGGGCTGGAAAATATTTTATGCAAAATAGCTTTTTTAGACAGGGAGGAATAATTTTCTCCGTTGAATTATCAGTGAAAAACAACAGTGTAAAGTAGATATAAATATTTCGAAACAAACTGACCAAACAAAGAACGCAAACGTACACGCTATACAGAATCTGCACATGCACGTTGATAACGGTAACAATGGTCTGTGTGTATCAATCAGAATGCCTAGCCTACCTCAGTTCAGTACCTGGACTGGAGCAGACGACAATTAGATATCACTGATCAACAACCAATCTTGAGTGCAAGAAAGCACGGGCTCTGATGACGTAGTGAGAATCTTCAAAATATCCACAAATCCTTTCACTTACTTCAGTTACATAAACCAAACGTATCCAAATGAAGCGAAGTCGAAACGTTCCACAATGCAAACAGTGACAAAGGCTGATATAGACCGATACATAGGGATCTACTAGGCCTATGCAGTCGATGATGTGTCGAAAGGTCAAGGTCAGGGGGGTATTTATTTTGTTGCAGGTGGCAGCAGCGATAGGGTAATGCGTGTTGAAATTAGTTATCCTAAGGTTTTCTTTTTTTCCATATAGGTGTCCACTCCCACCGACGCCGCTCCCCCCCCCCTCCCACCACCTGTCCAACCCCAATTCACCCCATTAATTCAACAGAAAACGCACGTTCATACTTCATTGGTTTGTTTTGTTTTACATGCGGTCAAGCCATTAGAAAATACGGTTTGTTCGTTCATGTGACGTAAATGAATGGGAAAAAAAAAACATCACTCAACCACGTAGAGCTTAACATTCCAGAATTCATGACTTACATCTTCAAGCCCGTATCCTCTCTGCTCACTCAGGATCTTCCATACAAAGCAACATCATGGTCCTCTTTGCCACAAGCTCAACATCGGGAATGAACAGGTCAACATGAGATAAACCCCAAGATGAGAGCTGCACTTTAGTGGTGTTCAGTGGTGCCTGCCTGATCCAGTAGGCTTGCAGAACAGTGTCCACTAAACCCAAGCTGACGACAAATGCTTGGTTGTGGAGCTTGCACATCAATGGGCATCCCCATGAGCGTGGGCTAATGCAAATCATGCATGTAAATGTAAGGAATATGTATGTCATACAAAATGTGGGTAATGGAATCGCCGTCATCATCACGTGCATTTATCTGTGCTTTTTAATCAAAACAGAGCCCAAAATTCTTGGTTCCTACAAATACCATAAGCAAGAGACAAAAAAAGGAGGTGGCGGGGACAGGGATGTGTGACATATGAAAAGGGGAAAAACATGAAAGATAATGCAACAAAAGGAAAATATACAAAAGAGACACAGCACCAACAGACACTAAAGTAAGTCAAGCACTCACACACTGACGTCGTAAGACCATCCTTAACCCCCCCTCTCCGCATACACACACACACACACACATTTAACATCTTACATTTAATAGCATTACTATGGTATGTACACAGTCCATCACTCCACGGTGCAGCTGTGGAGTGGAACATATTCTCCACGCAAAAACTGTCACGCAATTTAAGGACAAGAATACATGAACACAGTAATTCCACACGATGAGCTGATCGCAGTTCAAAGTCAGGGCTCACAATTGTTGTTATTTTAGTTTGTAGTTGTACCTTTACACACTCATCTCCCTCATCCCTTCCCACCCTTTCACACACATGCGCAAACACATAATTAATCAGCAATATTCATTTTTGTAATTTTCTTATTTCATCTGTGGTCCCATCACTCCATCCCGCTCATGTGATTATGCAGTAATTTGTAGCTTTGGGGTCCAAGAAAACTTCACAAACAACTAATCATTGCAGTTTTTATAAGTGAAAACAAACAAACAAGAACTTTCACATGCGTCCTTACCACAAGAAACACACACACACACACAGAGGGATAGATATAGATACACATACATACACATAGATATATATGTACATATAATTATACATGTTAAGATCTCTCTCTCTCTCTCTCTCTCTCTCCAAGCACACACACACACACACATATATATATATATATATAGAGAGAGAGAGAGAGAGAGAGAGAGAGAGATGTGTACACACACACACACACACACATATATATGTATATATATATATGTCCACTAATATATATGTGTATACGTACATCTCTCTCTCTCTCTCTCTCTCTCTCTCTCTCTCTATATATATATATATATATAGAGAGAGAGAGAGAGAGAGAGAGAGATAGACATGTTCCTGATGAAGCCCTAGTGGCGAAAGCTCTGGGAAAAGATGTCCAACTTGTCTTAGTATTCATGTTTTTTTTTATATATATATATATATCAAAAATACCACTAAAATGCCTAATAAAATTCTTTAAAGTGCTCACCCCTTGGGGAGCAACATCTATTAAAAATAGGATGGTAAAAGGAAGTTTTAAAATCAACAGGTCTGTTTCGAGTGCTCGCTCTCCTCAGGATCCTGAGGAGAGCGAGCGCTCAAAACAGACCTGTTGATTTTTAAACTTCCTTTTACCATCCTATTTTTAATATATATATATATATAAATGCAAACAAAGAACAAGCAAAGGGACAGCGAAGTATTCGCCGGAGAGAACACAATCCTGCCAAGGGTTTTGATGTTGCAACTGTTGGTGATTTTGGTTCGCTCATCAAGTTCCAACAAGAGAAAGAATATCCTGTTTGTACTTTATTGTTACCAGGGGAGATGTTTATGAAAATGTCAAGTAGATTTGTTTTGCACAAAGGCATAGGAGAATAAGTAAAATGATATGTGCACATGTGTTCAGGTAAAGTTTGAATGTTATCTGAAAATGGGCTGCATATATATGGACATTTTTATTTTGTTCCTCCCTTCCTTCCCCCGTCTCACTTTCATTGAAGCCAACCGTGGCATAATTTCCCCATTGTGCTCAGTCTGGTTCTTCTTTAAAAACAACCACACCCAGCTGTGGTTAGTCACAACAGTTTACAGACATCAGTCAATATCAAATCATCATAGAGCTGATTCAAAAAACAAAAAAACAAAAAAAAACAAAAAAGAAGAAAAAAAAAAGGAGGGTTGTCAAGGCACATCCCATCAAAGGAGACACTGCAGTGCCGCCAAGTGACTCAAGTGGTGTTGGTGCCTGTTCTGATCCAACATCTGCAGGTCCCATCTGTGAAGGCCACGATTTGTGGCAATCACTGCTTCATCCCTGCGCCTGCATGAGTAAGCGTCTTTTCCAGAGACTGCTATCACACTTCATCAACGGCAGGCAGAGCTTTTATTCCATCCAAATCTGATTTACATCATCTTTTGGCACTTTTCTACATCATTCAGTTTATTGACACCTTTCATGACATGTTCATATTACATTGATGCTTTAATTAGTATGTGTGAGTGTGTGCATGAGTGAAAGCAAAGGTAGGTATGCCTGTCAATCTGTCTTCAATTTTTGCTGGGATAAGAAAAGTCTTTTGATCATGTGAGTCATTGATAAGGTTAATTATTGTTATGACTTCCACATTCTGTTAGTAGCTTTGTATAATGTACTTATTCTATGATTAATTTCTAAAATGTGTATATTCCATAGCCAGTCTATTGAACATGTATTTTCTACAGTTAGCCCATAAAATGTTAGCATTCAATAGTCGAAGCATTCACGTTCTTTTTTTTTTTTTTTAATGTGCATTTGTCCTTCCATGAACAGCAGTAATGTTATTTACTGATCTGCTATGACTTCCATTTGCCCCCCATTTTCTCATGCTAAGATTTATATAAGTGTGTGGTTAATCAGCATTTTGTTTTTTTTAATCACATCGTTATGATGCATTGATACACATGACCATTTCTTTCCATGCCTTTTATTAAATTGATTTTGTTAATAAATGATTCATGAAAATTGTGTCTTAATGATACAGCGCAATGCATTCCTGTCGTCCTTTCTTAATTAAGATTGATTGACTCATGCTGGCCAGTTCACTCTAAAATTGATTGAGCTTGCGGTATAACCTGTACAAGAGGTTCTTATAATGCAATTCATCTGAGGTTCTTATAATGCAATTCTTCAGCAGCATACTTATGACTGCATATTTACATGACCTGTAATGACAACACCACCTCTGTAGCATCTCTTCAGATATTAACATCAACATCTCTGTAGCATTGTCTGAGATCAGGATGATGATAACATGCATTGTAACTGTTTTATCTATATTTGTTGTCATGTGTAGGACTTGATGGTATGTAATGAACCGATACCTTGGACATGGGTCAGTGCTGGTCACTATCCTGCAGTAACGTAGAACCGTCACAAGAAATTCAAAATAAGAAAAAAAGAAACAAACAAAAACAATGCACACACACACACACACTTTAATATCATGAATAGTGGATAGACGTTAAAATGAACACACACACACAAACACACAAACACTCTCTCACACACACACACATAAACACTCAAAACTGCCCCTGTCGTGTAAGAGGCTTGGATCCATGTTGCAATGAGGATAACCGGAATTTCAGAGCATAGCAGAGATCAAAGAAGAGTGAGGAAAGGAATACTGCTGTTGAAAACCAGTTATCTTTGCAGTGGGTTTAGCTGGAACATCTCTTGTCAGTTGCACGTCTGCTCAAGAAAGTTTTTAACATCCACTACTTTGCTTTACAACAGCAGGTGAATGCATGCAAGTTTCAAATAGGAATCTTGCTGCCTAGCAGCCTAACTCGTACTGAAAATGCATGTAATGTGGTAGTGTTGGTAGGGGGGAAGGACATTGAAGTGCATGGATGGGGTTGCACATGGATGCATCTGTAAGGGCTTATCCGAGTGTGTGAATGCGTGTTCATCTGAATCTAATGCAAATATGTACAGCTGAAAGCTCCGAACAGCAATGTCCAGAAATTCTTAAATCTTTGAGTGGAGCTTGTTATATGCATACATGAATTGTGCTAAATATCAAAGGTAAGATGGCTGTCACTAACTATGTTCTGTTTTGGGGCTCTTTTACGCTCTTTAAGAGCACTAGACAGATAAACATGTACATTTTTGGATAGTAGAAATACTATGAAATATACAAAATATAATTTTGAAAATTTCGTAGGGATATTTCTGGAAAAAAGTATCCAGCAAAATCTGTACCATAGTAATCCAAAATATTTGCCAAATAGTTGAAAAGCATGTTCCACCTGTCACAATATTCATATTACTCAAAAACAACACAGAACTGCAGATTTTTATCTTTGTGCTTGTGTCAAAGAATTTCACTTCCTGGGCTTCTTTTGGTATCCACTCTCACACTGGATGTGTTGCTTCATCTAAAGTCATTTCACATACTCTTTGATCTTGGCAGTGTCAGTCCTTACCGCTGCTTAAGTCTTATGCACTGTTGATTTGCTTACAGGACAGTATTCATTTCACCAGTACACAACCTTGGGTTATGAAGTCAATGTTATGCTCACATACATGCACTTTTTTTTCCTCTTTTTCTTCTTCCACACCAACATGTGTGAAGGTGGTTTGGGAGGAGAGGAGAAGTTGTTGTTTTTTTTTTTTTTAAGTGGCATCAGTTGTCGGAGCAATGGAGCACCTAAGGCGGTAAGAGGAGAGGAAGTTGTGTATGTTGTAGTTTGCCGTCTGGCATATGTGTGCATCCAAGCATTTATGTGTGTGCCAGTGTGTGTACACGATGTTTGGCCTGTATACTTGCTCATGACCTGATCCAGGCGTGCTCACCACTGATGTGTATTGTGACCACCAACCTCTAACAAGAATTTTGGTATGATGTTTGAACTGGAATCTTAAAACTTCCATTTCAGTCCCACCCATTTCCCCAAAGTTGGAGTATGGCTGCCTTTAATGGTGGGTTAAAAAAAAAAACAACAAAAAAAAAATGGTCATACTCACAAAAACTCCACTCCCTTTGTTGGGCAGATGGGCTTAATACTTGCCTGCCTATACAGGGAGTGCCCGTAGGAGTATCTGCTTGCGAAAGCGAAAAAAGAAAAAAAAAAAAAAAGAAAGAAAATAAAAAAGAAAAAAGTCCCACCCATTTTCTTCCCTTCTTTTTTTGCTCGGTAATAAAAATTGCTTTTGCGCATCAAATAACTTTAAAGCAGGAATGAAAAACAGTAACACACATACACATGCATGCATACACACACATGCACACAGACAGACAGTTAATCGAGTTATCAGTGTAGAAGTGTGATGTCTCTACCGTGAAATGTTGCGCTTAACTGGATGCTGCTTGACTAGCTCTGCAACATTGGTGGATGTTGCACGGGTGGGAAGACAGTGTGCAGGAACAGAACACTGGATGGCTTGTCCAGTCAATGACATCTTTCCAACCCATGCAGGTCCTTCTACTGTATCACACCACACACACTCACTCTCTCTCTCAACAAAACAAGCCAGTCAAAAGGTGATGTCCAGGAATATATAAGAGACACAGACTGACCAGCAGGCAGAAGTGGATCAAGAAACTAAATGTGCTTGTGCCAACTGACAGTGGTAAAGAGAGATGTGCTGACGGGTATAAACATAGTCTAGTCACCAGATAGACTTGACAACAGAAAGACACATAATTCCTGAAAAGGTAGCACAACCACATCCCCCCCCCCCCCCCCCCCCCCCCCCCCCCCCCCCCCCCGGTTGGAAAAGATTTTGGGTAAAAAATGCAGCTTGGGGATAAATATCTCGGAACAGAAAGAAGAAAATGAACTGGGTTAAAAAACAAAGGCTGATTGGTAAATCATATTCAAGCCTTTACTGATTCTCAGAACAAAAGGAAAATGATCTGAGGTAAAAACAAAGGCAGCTGAAAATGCATGGAGAGGATTATCAAGCAGGCAATTATCCCAGATTCCTCTTTCATCTATTCTTTTTTTTCTCCATTCACTCTCTGACAAATGTTTTGCAATCCTGTTAATATATTTTATTTTTCCTGCAGTATATATTGAGAAAAGAAAATTGCCTAAGGGTAAAAACAAAGGGAGATGGATAAATCACACTCTTCTTTTCACTGATGCTTTTTTTTCAGGCATGACAATAAACAAAATTCCTACCTGACACACATCCCCTTTCATCTGTTTTATCCCCCTTTCCATTCACACCCTGACACATGTTTTGTAATTTTTTCAAAATATTTTATTTTTGTCACGTTCAATGCTTGGAAAAAAAAACATTCCAAAACTTCTTTTTTAATTCCCTCAATTCCAAATTTATTGTTCAAACAAGAACAAAGTATGATTTTCAAACACACAGTCAATCATGGATGAAAGCGAATAACAAAAGTAACAAAAGACATCATAGAAGCAAACGTGTACAGCAAGTACTGCAACATGTTTTAAATAAAATCAAATTCCTCTGCAGAATGAAGCTTTGTTCAAGCTAGACCATATTGTATCACCGAACGACAGCACAGCCATACAACAGAAGATGTCAAGAACACAAAAATCTTGCATATAGTCATGAAAAAGCCAAGAAATGTGCATGTGATCATGGAAACACAGTCCGAGGCCCTGCACAGGCAAGGACTGAAACTCTTGAAAAACACAACAACAAAAAAAAACAAAACAGGAAATTGAGCAGGAATGGGGGGGGGGGGGGGGGGGGGGGGGGGGGGGGGGGGGGGGGGGGTAGAGATGGGCTGACATATAGTGAATAGATATTTTTAACTGTCCTTTCAAATTTGTTAAGGTATCCTGCTGCACACTACATATACTTTTATTGCCCTTGCATACCTAACAATTTTTTTTTTAACTCCCTTAAGTTCTTTCCCTTGAATTTCAATCACCGGTGATCGACAGTTTTCTTCCTGGAATTATGGTATTTAAAAACAATTTTTGTTATCTGAAGCAATGTATTGCCTAAAAAAAAAACCGAAAACAGACACATTCATCACAAAAAATATTATCATTTTAGAAACAATGTACAGAATGTTATGAAAAATTATGAAAACTTCATGCAAAATGCAAAAACCTCAAGAACTGTTGAGAGTTCATCACAGTTTCCTGTATCTTTCAAAAATGTCCAAACCTTCCCTTTGCATAGCAAAGACTAAACTTGATTTAAATTGTCAAAAATGCACAATACATGTTCAAATGTGTCAAGCTACTAATGACAGAACAGTACAGCAATTCCCATCTCATCATGGGTCTTTTTCATTATATTCAGCACACTTTCTGCTTCTCCTTTACTATTGTGGAGGGAAAAAACATGCAACAAACTTGTGCTTTTGCATAAAAGTAAGTTTTGTTCATGGAACTACAAGGCCTCCAAAAGGGGGTTTCAAATCTCACATGCAGTAAATAACAGCATGAACCCTTGCATGTTAATTTTTGCAATATAGTTTTTGCGATTAAAAGAACAAATGACTTCATATGGACTGCCATTAATGCTTCACATCAACAAGGTTGCCATTCTCAGGATTGGTTCAACAGACTAAATTTGACCATGCAGCTGTGGCCTACTTATAGTGAAGATTTATATCCCATGGAGAATGTGTGAGGAACTCTGAAGAAAGATCTGGCTAAAGCTGGTCTGAGAAATCTCAACACACTGCAGCAGAAAGCTGAGAGATTCTTACCAAGACTCACCAGTGGCATGGATGCTCAGCTGTCAAACCTTTCTTGAGAACCAGGGATCTCTTGTAAGATACTGATACTAGAGCTGTTGTGCAATGAATG
The DNA here is from genome assembly GCA_016801955.1 of Conus betulinus. Taxonomy (NCBI): domain Eukaryota; kingdom Metazoa; phylum Mollusca; class Gastropoda; order Neogastropoda; family Conidae; genus Conus; species Conus betulinus. The sequence goes on from JADBJO010000299.1 coordinate 215,271, forward strand.
CTTGGGCTATGCTTTGGAGCTGAACTCATTCACACTGTTCCAGTTGAAAGAGACAGATAAGTGATAAATGCTTTTGTGGATTTCAATGAAATACACTACACATATAAAATTTCAGTGAATACAATATATACATAAATCTGATGTGTGGCATGGTATGCATTTCGAGAAAAGTTTCTCAAGATTTTTGTTATAGTGGGTCAATCTTCAGTTAGGAATGGCCCTTCAGTATTCCCAAAAACTTTGCCCATCCTTACTTAATGTAAGACTAATGTCAAATCATGCCTTCAAATATGAATCTAGTGACTGTTGTACATCAGACACTGATATTCTGTCAGGCCTTTCGACCATCCAGAGTTTTAAAGTATTTACTGTCCTTTTTCCTTCATCCAACATACATATGATTCAAGACCAAACAATTTCATTTTCACTAGCAAAACTCAAAAATTGTCAAATTTGACATCCAGTTCCTTTGTGGCCAAGTTGCTCATTCTTGGCTGATAATTGTGATTTTGAAGAAACGAGTCATGCTCTCTCTCAGCAGGGGAAGGTATAGGTACAAGTTGATTGTCTCCCTTTTTAGGCACCACTTTCATTTGTCTCAATTTCTTTTTCAAATGGGAAAGTATCAAACAGTTACTCAAACCGAAAACAACTCAGCAATTCTTCTATTTCAATACTGAAGTCAGACACTTCTTCCAAAGGCAAATTTCTAGTTCTATAGACATAGCGAACTTAGATCTGACAAATGATGCGAGCACAACTGAATGACTCTTGATAAAATTCATCATATTAATTAATTCTTCCTGCTACTCAGTTCATCCTGTAAGTTTCTTTGTTGTCAACGCTCATGTCTGACTCAAAGGCTCCGCTGATAAAGAAAATCCATAAAGAAACCTTCATTTTCATTAAATATGAAAACAATTAATGTCACAAACTGAATAAATTGACTTTAATCATTGACAGAAACAAGGTGGTATGTACTGTTTCTTTCATACCAAGATAGCAAAATGCATGAAGTAGCCATTCCAACAGATCCCAGAATTCAGCACACTAAAATAAAAAGAAATTACCTATAACACATGCAGTCTCAAAAGACATACAAGAATTTAATAGCATGTGTGTATCAGGTATATATATGGAGCGTGCTTGGTTGATGGCTTCTTTTGAGCATTTTTCAAACCTGCTTTAAAATATGAATTTAAAAAAAGTGGAATTTGTTGAGCGGGGAAAAAAATCACACAATCAACTGTCTTTGTGGATGTTATGCACTTCAGTTCATATCACAATTCAGAATCATACATAACGCACAAATCAGCCCATGAATTCTAAGGCAGTCTTTTGTAACACCCAACAGAATCCAGTGAACAGGAAATTAAATGAAAACTAAACATCAAACTTAAATTGCATACTTAATGGACAATGTCACTATGGCCAATGCACAGCAAACTGATCTACTCAAACAGCACATTTCACACCAAAGCATAACTGGATTTCAAAGAAAAACATTGTTTTCCCCAAACAATATTACAAACATGAATGTCTAACCAGAACAATTTCAAAATCAATTTATACCATAAGCACAGAAGTAAAATCAACATCAATTGTTTAAAAGCCATTATAGTAAGCCTTTAAAAATGGAAACGAAACATTTTTCAGTAATTACAATCACAGAAAAAAGAGTGTCACCATTAAACTAAGACCATTCAAATTCACACACGAAAATATGAGTCATTTAAGCAATTCAGTTTACACCCACAAGTCAAACAGCAGTATACTAACTACCTGAAAAAAAAAGGAATGACAGTTAGAAGAGTTGGGTTAGGGACTGACATGGTCGGTGTTCAGAGGATCCAAAATGTCAAATGAAATGATCATTTAATGCTAAAAACATTCCGGGATGAGGTACGGAGACTTGTGTACAAAATTATCTATTCCAAATGCCATTTGTTATATACAATGGCCATTCAATTTCTGGACCAAGATTGTCAACAGTAAGCTTGAAAATTACCCATTCAACTAGGATACCACTGTCTGTACTGATATATCGACTGAAACTTTTCACCCACATATGCGTTCATGGACTGGTCGGTCATGTTCCTTCTCACATTCTGACAGTGAGCATAGAAGCACCAGTTCCAGCTGCCATTTTTACTTGTTGTGTCTAATTTTCAAGCTTCAACTATCTGTGAAAAAAGGTTTGGTACATGTGTACTATCACCAGCTTGTAAATCATCTCTCTTTTAACTCTTTTTTTTCTGTGAGGAAATTAAAAAAAAGCAAAGCAGAGCTGGCATTCCTGAACATACAACGCATTTTGCATGCAACATAGCATGTGACAAAGATGTTCAAGTTGACATTATAAATGTATGAAAGAGAACTGAATGCCAAGTAGGCCATTCCTCTTTCTCCACAAATTAGACCCTAAAATTTCAGTGTATGTTCAAGACAGGGTCCACTGTCTCTTCTTGAGTCAAATCTGACAATGATTATGCGCCGAATGTGAGAAGATAAGTGGTTTCTCGTTCTTCATTTTCCCTGTCCTAAGTGTTATTTGTTTTTTTTTGCCTGAAGAAAAAAACCCATGAGGTTGACATACATTGTGTTTTGTCCTGTACTCTGTCTGTGTCCTTGGCGGTACCTAACCCCCTCTCTTTTAAATTTTGCTTTATTTTCCACCCACAGTCACTCCATTCTGAAACTAACTCTTTTCTACTCACAGTTTCTTCATTTTCAGACCTCACAAAGAGAGAGCTGGCCTTGATTTGAAAAACACAAGTATGCAGATTTCAGATGAAATCATTCTACTTAATGGATCCTTCTTTCCCCCCCTTTTTTGTGTGTTTTTACATTCCACTAGAATCAATGTTAAGCACAAGGAATGTAAGTTTGCAATACTGAGCCACAAAAAACTTATGTGAAAACTTTGATTTCCACTTTTTTCTTTCATGCAGTCTCTGTCTGATTCCTTCCCCTTTCACTCTTAAATTTCTATTCATTAATACTTCCCTTTGTACCTGAGTTCCTTTAACACTCAATTCCCTTCATTCATGGATTTATAGAAAAGAAAGTATGAAACAGGATACTATATCTGGACACCTGTTACGGCACTGCTCCAACCACATGCTAAGAAAATCATATACTGTTGTGTACATACACAGAATTGTGATTTGAGAATAAAATTATTTGCACATGCTTTGTGGTTTCCTCGTATGCATAAATAGATTCTGGAAGGTAAAACCATTCATGATGGAGGGATGGTGAGTTGGGCAGGTTCACCACAGAAGAAATTATCATGATACATTCAAAGTTTAGAAAGAAAGGGGCTTAGTTACCACCAAGGACATTGACAAACAAAGCACAGGACAAAACACAATGCATTTCGACCTCTTGGGTCTTCTTCAGGCAAAAAAAAAAAAAAAGATCACATTTAAAATTTAGGACAGTATAAACTGTTTATTCTTTGTTTGTACTGTCCTAATGTTAAATGTAATCTGTTTTTTTGCCTGAAGAAGACCCAAGAGGTCGAAATGCATTGTGTCTTGTCCTGTGCTTTGTTTGTCAATGTCTTTGGCAGTAACTAAGCCCCTCTCTTTCTAAACTTTGCTTCGGTCTCTGCCCTCAGTCACTCCATTTTAAATGATACATTCAATCAAGTGTATGGTACATTTGAATATTGCTATAATTCAATGGCTCTAGCAATATGCATATGCAACAAGAGAAAAGCCCTTGAAAATGCTTGTTATGATATATGGACAGTAAGTATGCAATATAAGGCAACAGGTAAAAGAAAATCATCCAAACACACAGTGCACTGTTCATTGGCTGGAATTCTCATCAATCATCACCGATCCAAACTATTCAAAAATGCTGCATCTTCCTCTCCTTCTTAAAAGAAAACAACACAAAACAGTGGAAACAAACTGGTCATAAAGCTTTCATTTTTTTTTCATTCTTCTAGCAAACCTTCAACATATAACCCTGTACTCAAAAAGTGTTTAACTTGAAATGCAGTTAAGAGTGATTAAAAAAAAAAAAAAAAAAAAAAAAAACTTAAAAAAAGGACAGAGAGAGAGAGAGAGAGAGAGAGAGGAGAGAGAAAGGCCAAAAGAAGAAAAGACACTGAAACTAGATGATTGGAATATGATGGAAAAAAAAAAGAACGTCCAGAAGAATGAAGGAAAAAGAAATACACAAGTGAGAGAAAAATATTGTCAAATTATTGCTCAAGTCATGTATTTGGTATAATTAAAGCAAGAAAACTCATGAATTCGTGTGTTTTGAACGAGTCATTCAAAATATGAAATAGATTCCAATTTAATTTGGTGTGATTAACCTCTTCAGTGCCAATGACATACATGTACATCCCATAATATGTTGCAATACTTGCCAATAATGTACACATGCGTCATCAGAATTTGAGAATTTTTTTCCATTTCTATTGCAAAGTTTGGGAATTCCCAAAGACACCAGCACGCAAGCCTAATGTATCCTGATTAACATTCATGAAGGGCAAGACCCAGTCAGGTTTTCGTGGAGTCATTGCAGCTCGTTATCTATAGTACCCTTCTAGCAGTTTGAGACAAAGGTTTCAAGACAGACAATGAATTTTGGAAGGAATGTGTGTTCAATTCTGAAATGTTGGATTACAATTCTGGATTGTTGCTTCTATAAAGATAAGGAAACATTTAAATTTTGATTTCCCATTTTATTTTCTGATTTTGTTCTTCTTTTTTTACTAATCCTTTTACAATGTGTGTTCTGGTGGTATGTGAAATTCATTTATCTCATGTTTAACCTAAATTCATTGCTAACCAACATGTCAAATGTATCTAAAACTGTCATAAATGGAGAGCCTGTTCAATTTCCTTTCAAAAAGTATAGGTTACGTCCATTTTCCTGCAACAGTTTCCATGCTAGAATTTTTTTTGTTAATTATTACCCTCCACAGCCCAAAATAGCTTGGCAAAAAGAATGCAACTACCAAAACAAGAAGTGGCACTGAACCGGTTAATGAAGCATCCTTTAAGAAAAAAGCATTTCATTTGTGAGATACACACAACTCAATAAAAGTAACTGCACATACATATGCATACAACCTAATATAAAACTACACTTTGCAAGAGGTTGTGAATAAGCATAAACTGGAACAGCGTAAAATGTGATGTCATTCCTCCTTCACAAAATACTACAAAGAAAAGCAATATCATCTATGCAATGTTGGGGATATGTGGAAAGCCCACATTCATCCCCAAACTGACATCAACATAATCAAAATGACATCACATTACAAAAAAAAATTAGCTCAAAAAAAAAAAAATTATACACAACAAAAAACCGCAAAACTAAGGTTGTGTCAGTATCATGCTCTTTGAAGGGAGCTCACTTCTTTGGAGGCTGAGGAGGAGGACTGCTCTTGTCAGTACATTCATCTCCATTTCTTCTAGTCACTGCTGCCCAAATTAGGTAAGAACACAGCACAATTAGGTGCGTGTGAAGACAAAATTCAGTCCAAATCGCGCAAAGAATGAAAGTTGATTTTGCCTTGACATACAAACACGAGAACAGAACTCCATGCCAGTGAAGTGATTTACCGAGTTTTAAAGGAACATCGTGTAAAATATTATGCAGATATTACGCATGTGGTAAATAGCCTGAAAACAGCATGTTTGGGTAGTCAAGGCCACAACTGGTCACATGAGCTTTAAAAGTTTTCTCTACATTGGCTCGGAAACCTTACATTCTTTTCAACCACAGGCACTTGGCAGTATTTTTCTTTTCACATTCCAAGGCATACAATTTTACAAATAAAAACAAATATGGATCCAAGTTATCAAAGTAACTGACAACATTAAGAAAACACAGTTGTATTTGTGGTTGAAATGTTACTTGTTTTGATGATGATATCTCCTATTGAAATCTGGAAACAAAAAAAAGAAAGACATGACAGGTAGCATAGGAGGAAAACTGGAAAAAAAATGTGTGAACAACAGAAAAAGACCAGGGGAAAAAAGACTTACATTACATTTTTTTCTTTGATCTGAAGAGTAATTTGGTTTGAAAAGAACATGTTCCTTTTCAGTATCTTTTAAAATATGTGGAGCTGGAAGCGGGGATGAAAAGGGATGCCATAATATATTCTGAGCAGAAAAAAAGGAAGTGAAAAAAAAAAACAATATCTGGGACTGAGGACAAAGACGTAACGCAACAGCAAACCATTCATGGAGTTCTAGCTGAAATACCTGGAAGATTATAAAAAGTCAAAAGCGTTTGTTCCAAACAGCATCCACCCCCACCCTAAAAGGTCAAAACAACAAAAACATGAAGACAACTTGCTGAGGACTGATGCCCAAATTGTTATAATGAAACACAGTAAGCAGATATAATAACATATAACTGTGAAATAAAAAAAAACAACAACAAAGTGACAACAACAAAAACCACTGTTTATTTCATACCATCAACACAAAGACTTTCAGGCTTATCTAAAAAGAAAAAAACGTATCTTTCTTTCTTTAACACTATCAACATGAGCTCTAAAGCCAATTAAGAAAAAAAACAAAGACAAACAAAAAAACTGTCTTCGTTTAACAAGATCAACACAAACTCTCAGGCCATTACATAAAAAGCCAAGATAAAAAGAAGACAAATTAGCTACAGTGTGTTTGTGTTGTATAATGGAGTTGAAATGGGAATGGTCCACTTTCTGACAAAAACAAAGCAAAACAAAACCAAACCTGTGGGGTAGTTACACACGCTGCACATTCTCTCCATGCTGTATGTTATATCTGTGTCAGTAGGGAAGCATAGCACTACACTGCCATCGTATGGGCAGTCTGGTCCATTACATCAAAACTGTATACACCATCTTCACCTGCAGCTTGCACTGGCACATTGCCAACACTTGATCCCTGTCGCTGACATTTAACACTCAATTTACCTCATATCTAGGGAGCAGCTAATCTGACATCTTCAGCACTTTATAATCAGTGAGACTAACATCAGCTTCTCTCTTCATTTGACCTTGGCTGTGTAACATGTTCTACTGCTCACATGCACTGGATAAAATGATGTTTCACCATCACGTTTCCAACATAGCATACCGCTTTAGCGCTTGAAGAGAGGCCTGGGCTTTTTTTTTGCTTTTTCTCCAAATTAACCAATAAAACTGACTATACCTCACTTGCTGTTCTTGTTGCATGATGTAGGGAGGACTGAATGTGTACTCTGAAACTGCTGATTGAGTATCTTCGTGAAATTTGGTCACAGTCGTTTCGAATGACTGTCCGCTTTTCAGTGCATCACTATGCGGTGAGTCACCCCTCACAAGAACCCTTACAGAGTGTTGTGAAAAAAATGAAATGTACTGCCACCAAAACAGACCATCTCTGATCCCTGCTGAGCAATACAGAACAGGAGGGCAGAGATCTTCCCACTTTGACTTTGAAGCAGGACTTGTCCTCTGGAACTCACACTCCATGTTAAATCTTGTGACAATGAATGAGATCAGAAACTCAAATTACCAAATACACTGCATCTGCAACAGACCGAAATGTGCTGGTGATAAAATCCTGCTTCACATCAACTAAACTCCCAATATCATCCCCACCTTGTGTTCAGCAAAACTTCACTCTACATGTGTTAATGAGGACGGCTCCCCCCCCCCCCCCCCCCCCCCCCCCCCACCAACGACCAGCATAACTGTGAACTGATCTGCTAAGGTCACCATGACAGCAGGATGAAGCTGTCACACTCACGTGGACAGGGAAGAATTGACAATTGTTGGAAAGCAGACTGTAACTGGTCGGTGAAATTGGGAGACAGCAGGTCTGATTTTTAAACCCTTTCACTGCCGACCATTCTATTTCACCTATATCCTCAGCATCGAAATCAGCCATTTTTCTAAAGAAATGCTTTACTTCATACCATAGTATATTACATATTGATATCTCTGGAACTAAACCGAAATAGTCATTCCTTCACTGTTTGTTATAAAATGGAGGAATAGATTGTACACTAACAAGATGGTGAACGTTTAGTCAACAACATTTTCAAAGTTTGAGTAATATGAAGGGAAATTCACAGATATATCAAAAAACTCAGGATGCATGCACATACACGCATATATACACACATGCACATTGCCACATAACACAAAAACGCACGCTTACCAACAGTCGCAACGCACACACACACACACACACACATTCACTCCATCTCTCACAAAACACACACAGACGCCTGTGCAGACAGAGGTTGAAATCAGCTATGAAAAGTTTAGTGAACATCATTCCCTCGAACATCCTTCTAACGCCACCAGCCACTGGATTTGAAAACACATCTGTTGCTGGCATTGCCAGCATTTGCTGAACGCCTCAGACTCAAGTTACAATGCAGTGCCCTCGCTCCCCTCCCTCTACCCTTCTAACCACACAGTTAGCCCTGCTATCCGTTCTTCATCTTTGTATTGGTCATTACTTTCCACCCTCCATGATATGGCTTGGATAACCCTAGTCTTTCATAGCACAGATACTCTCACTGCTGTCACAATCACTGTAAATAACACAGCCAACATCTTCTGTTGTTAGGTCAAGCCCCGCCCCTCCCCACCCCCTCTGCTCCTCTTTTTTTGTTACGGATTCAACAGTGTAACTTTCAGTTTCAGTCTTGCTTTGGCTACACTTACTATCCAATAATAGTTCATCTAATTTGGGATCATTAGGTTATAAAATTTTGCTCATCTGAATCTGCTTTTTCTGAATTCCAAACTCGTGATTGGATGCAGCTGTTCCGAAGTGAACTTACAGAGGGTGTGACAGCTTGAAGCTTTTGACTGGGATGTCCTGGGGTGGGGAGGGGGGGGGGGGGAATATGGGGAGGAGATGGTTTTTCAGAAATTAGGACTGGCTATTACCTGTAAGCAGGTATATCAGCAGGCACTGACATGAGGCGGTGTCAATGTTTCTCTTGAAACGAGAAAGTAAGCTTACACACAGAAAGTCCTGCCACCTAGTGCTCTCTATTTAAGCAAGATCAGCAACAAGCCTTTCACCTGCATGTGAGTTTGGCGACATAAGGGTTGTGTCTATTTAAAATCTGCTGCAAACTCGAGGGAGCTGGACTCCAGACAATATCTACAATTAAATTATGTGTGACTAAATATCCAGAGCTGTCTGCTGGTTAGATGAAAGAGTCAAAACGATACAATCATTACCAGAAGCATCCACTCTTCCATTCTATTCCTTTTCCTTGATAAATGCATTCCTCTTCCCTGACCAGCAATTGGTGATTCACCACAACAGAAACATGCAGTGACAGTGCTAATGACTGCATGCATCACACTATTTAGGTTAAAATATCCATGTACATATGCAGAAACATCTATTGTTGCAATGGCTGGGAACTGACCATGAAATCCATAAGACACGTGATTCACTGACAACAACAATCTAAAAACAACAATCATCAATGGCTTTCCGTGAATAATGCTGACTTCACTGCCCACAAGTGTAACAATGGACATAGGTGAAAAAACAGTAAGCCTTTTCTACCTAACTAGTCATTCATCAACCAACTTGCATGTAAAACATATACAGATACATATAAAGCAGGTGTACTCTGACTGCTATGCATACATGTAAACTGGATGTAAAACATACACGTTTAGAAACAAAATGACTGATCTAACTTCTATGTGCACATAAAAAAAATAAAAGAGTGATCTCTCTCATGGCTTATCCAACCAACCAAACTGAACATAAAAGAACAATGAAAGTTAAAAAAAAAAAAAAAAAAAAAAAAAGTGGTGGAACCTTAGTGTAACAAATGGAAATCCCTAAAAGAAAAAAGGTCTTGAAAAAGAGCAGGGAGGTCGGGGAGGGGGGTGGGGTACATGGGGAGGGGTGGTGGTGGTAAGAGCAGGGTTGAGTGATGGGTGTGGAATTGGGGGCGAGAGTCTTCACTGGGAGGAAAACAACTGGGTCAAAGATAAGAGTTGAAGAAAAAGGTTCTTTAAAGCAGCGGTGAGCTTGGGAAAAAAAAACGTATACATCAAGGGAGGATGGGGGGATGGAACGACGATGCATGGTCTGACAGAACGTTTCTATAATTTGCATAGAAAAGCATGCAACACGGTATTGTTTTTTTTTCTTCTCTTTAAAAAAAAAAATTTTCATTCCTTGGCAAAAGCCCCAAGGTTCACAACCGGCGAGATTTTTGCATATGTGATTATTGTTTATTCCACATTTCAGGCAGCCACTTTCCATCTTCTGGGATAACGTCCAAACACAAAACCAACATGCACATGTTTTTTGTTTTCGAGTCTTCAGTCCTACCGCGCACCATGTACTTTTCATATCATAAAGGTGGAAAGGGAGTGAACGTGTGTGCACAAGGTGTTTCTTGCATGCGTTCACACGCAGGACCTTTTGAAAACTCATTGGACAGGCCTGCAGAGGACTGGGAGTCTGCGCTGAAGATCACTTCAAGGCAACTATCTCATGCAGCTTGCCTGTCTTGAGTGGAAACTGAGTCATGGATTGAGGGAAAGGCAAAGTCTGATGCTTTCCCAGCTAGGCCTGCTGTGCATACGTTGTTGATACCTGATCCACAGAAGCAAGCGATGGACGCATGGAAACCAGATTCTGGTTCTGCTGAAATCCCTGCATTTGAGGAACAGTCCTATCCCTATCAAAGGGAAGGGAGTCTTTACTGATAAAAAGAAAATCAGGTAAAAAAGTTTAAACATTTCAGAAAAAAAAAAAAAAAAAAAAAACCCAGCAGGTCTTATAACATAGGCAGTCTGAATGCCGGTGGTCTTTACTAAGAGGATTCATGGCACTCGTACTAATACATTGTACAGTTGGTTACTCCCAAGACAATTGTGAGTAATTTTCCCTCCATTGTGATCATAGGGTAAAATAAATAAATGAACAGATAAACCAAGGTGCAAGGTGATTTCTCAAAACACAATACAAAGCAGACAAGGGAAATTCTAACAAACAGGTCTTCTTCAAATGTTACAAATGACCTACATCAAAATGCACAAACACCACTTCCTAGATTGCTGTCAGCATCAGTCTGCAAGCCATAGCACGATGTTCTCTCCCTGACTGCTATCAAGGGAGTATTATCTTGTACATTTTTTAGGTCTGTTGTTTGTAATGTCTTTTAAAAACATACTTCAAAATCACCTACCTGTTTTGTACTGTGTTCGACAGGAGTGTCACTTTGCACCTGGTTTTTCATCTTCACTCATGTTTCACCATGTTTTAAGTAACGCTGTAGCCTGTTTCATTTAACAGTGTAACTTACGCATTTCTCAGAGTAACTTTAGCCCAGCCCACCACCGAGGGCTGTTTCAGTGCTGTCACCACGCAGAAAAGAAAGCCTCGCCACGGATAAAACACACAAGCATACGATGATATATTACACCTCATCATCAACAACAGTTCACAAGTGCTAAGTTTTTTTCTCGACAAAATTACAACACAATTGACAAAGCACAATAATAAGCCAATCAATCCATTATTTTCATTGATTATTGATAAATCAATTAGAATATATGACACTCACAGTTTTAAAGAAGAAAAAAAAAAAGAAAAAAAGACATCATTCTGATATGTTAGTGGATATGTCATTGTTATTCCAGATGAGATTCTAGGTGAAAAAAAAAAGTTAACATTAACAAGTGCACAGACAGCATTACCTGCCCATAAATCACAAGAAAACCTTTGCGTGGCAATATGTGACGTCACGCCAAAGCTGGACTTCAGAAAGACTTTAGAAAGAATCATTTCAGCTCCTAAAATGGAACTGTTCTCAACTCGTATTATCTCACTCAGGATAAAAAAAAAGAGAAGACACATAGTGAAGAAGAGCTTACACTTGTATTTCATAGAGAAGCTCTGGGCCACTGGGGATCTTCCTCAGATCATGAGGCTCAAGAGTACTCAAGTTGAAAAGACAGAAGAGGATAAACAGATGGATTCAGAGGGGTGTATGGTTGAGACCTGCCAACTCTCCTCTGATCGCACCCCTGTAGGGGGGATATGCTAAGGGGTGAATGTGGGCGAAGGGCACACGAACCCCAATAGGGGGGATGTGGGGTACGGACAGGCTGCTGGTTATTGTGCTTAAGTCAACAGTCATGAGCAATGTCTGCTGGGTCATCATGACAGAGAAAGAAGGACCACCAGAAATGTTCTCCACACTTGAACAGGTAAGAGCTCTGGCAGCGTGAACAAAGCACTATGAGAAAACGCTTGGCCTTTCTCTCTTCAGCAAATGTGAACGTGTGAATTGAGCAGCTTAGGTTCCAGTCATGGCAGATGACAAAAAAAAAAAAAAAAAAAACACTGTCCCCATGAAAACAGCACTGTGTTTGTCAAATGGGTGTGTCCCTCAGTCACAATCATAATGAGTGTGAAGAGAAAACAAACACATCAGGGTTGAATTTTTCAAACAGAAAATACACATAACTATCAAGTATCAGTCACAATCGGGCCCTTTGAGGTTGGAACCAAAACTGAAGTTGGAAGTTCAGCACAGCGATCCAACACAAGTGCCTGTTCTTTCACCCTCAGGCAACTGATGATCCTTTCTCTTTTTTTTTTTTCTCCTCCTTAAGGGGCAGAGGGTGGTGTAGGCGTCAAAGGCTGGCACTCGGACTTCTCAAACAATACAGAACTCAACACCACCAAACAATTCCCCAGAAAGAGCTTGAATCAACGCATTCTGCAGTCAGGGAAGAGAATAAAGACCTTCCTTGTAACAACAGTGGAACTTTCTTACAGCTGCTTCTGAGAAGAGGAAGAAAGGGAAAAGGTAGTACAGACTGTCTCACCATGAGGTAACAGTCAGACTGTCTCACCATGGGGTAACAGTACAGACTGTCTCACCATGAGGTAACAGTACAGACTGTCTCACCATGAGGTAACAGTACAGACTGTCTCACCATGAGGTAACAGTACAGACTGTCTCACCATGAGGTAACAGTACAGACTGCCTCACCATGAGGTAACAGTACAGACTGTCTCACCATGAGGTAACAGTACAGACTGTCTCACACAGGTAACAGTACAGACTGCCTCACCAGCACAGACTGTAACAGTACAGACTGCCTCTCACCATGAGGTAACAGTACAGACTGTCTCACCATGAGGTAACAGTACAGACGGTCTCACCATGAGGTAACAGCACAGACTGTCTCACCATGAGGTCACTCCACATAGCGCCACACCAGCCATCACACTTGAATGAAGCATCAACAACCAACATTATCTTGTTTTCACTATGCCTTCACTAGGAGATCACCCAGGGAGGGAGGAAAAGAAAAAGAAAGAGAGAGAGAGAGAGAGAGAGAGAGAGAGAGAGAGAGAGACAGAGAGAGAGAGAGAGACAGAAGAGCCAGAGAGAGAGAGAGAGAGAGAGCCAGAAGCAGAGAGAGAGAGAGAGAGACAGAAGCAGAGAGAGAGAGAGAGAACAGAAGCAGAGAGAGAGAGAGAGAACAGAAGCAGAGATAAAGAAATTCCCTAAAGCAGCCATCCATGCACAGATGTGGCTTCAGTACCATAGTCCAAGTTTTCTCCCACACACTCCATTTGTCTGACCTCACAATCATCATATTATGCCGTATTCTTTCCAGTACAGAGTAACAATCTGTAGAAAAAAACCCTGCCAGGAAACATAAGCAACACATAGGAACAGCCAGAGGAAGCTTCCTCCCACACTCTCCACTGATCTTTAATCCTGTGGTGAAGTGAACGCGTTGCGTCTTGTCTGCACCGAGCCTCTGAGCGCTCTGGCTACCATGAATGGGTCAATGTTCACGTTGGTTGCCTGCAATCACAGAAACATAACAACAGCATTGTTCAGTGAGAAGTCTCCATCAAGATCTCCAGGAATCCTGACAAACTTGGTCCTTAAAAGTGTTGCAGTCTTTAATGGAAGGTAAATCTAGCACACACAAGAACTGAAAATGATCTACCAAAAACAATCTTCAAAGGGAAGCGGTATTCAATGGGAGGTTTAATTGTGCTGCATTTTGCCAGGATTGTACATTTCCCAGTACAACAGGAAGGCCAGATTCTTTGACATTCAGAAATATAAAGGGAAAGGAAGGAGTGTTCAACCAGGTTTTCCATCTTGTGAAATGAACACACTTTTGTACCTGAACTACCTGAAAGACTTGTGTGTGTGTGTGTGTGTGTGTGTGTGTGTGTGTGTGTGTGTGTGTGTGTGTGTGTGTGTGTGTGTGAGCTACAAAATTCTATTTTCTCTGTTGTCCAGTGACAGAAGTTCAGCTGTGCTGTGACACGCGCTTGGACAGTCAGAGATCATCCATCACGCAAAACAAAGCAGAGCTACTGCAACACCTCCAAGCCTTGATATTATCCAGGATTTCTTCGGTCTGTCTCTGGGGTATCTTCCCTCTACTGGACCCTGTTGAGAAGAGAGTCACAGTGAGACACCTGCCTGAAGCAGGCATGCTTATAACATGTGATAACTGCAAACTGAGATTCTTGTTGCCCAAGTAAGTGTTGACTTGCTGCCCATCATAATGATTCATCATAAGCTTCTTGTTGAAGATGCAGAGAATCCACCTGATGCATTCATTTTTTTAACACCTCATTTTTCTATTTGGAGTCATGTCAACACCCAGCCTGTGTTGCGCTTACACGGAAGGGATGTCACCAGTGACTTGCAGATTTGTTGACCTTCACTGTGATGCGAACTTGGGTTGTCAAGAAGAGCCAGGGTTTTACCTCATCTTGACCTTCTCCAAGTATCTTGGGTCCATTCTGAGCAAAGACTGATTGACCATACAAAGGGAAACAGATGATCCAACATGAGGTTGATTTAAAAACCAGAGGCCCTGGTTAGGCTGCAAAAGATGTGCTGCTAAGAGGGATAAACAGTCTAATATGAGGTTGTACCAAAAACTACAGGCACCTGGTGAAGCTACTGTATGCATAGCAGTATACAGATGGGTGACATTCCCACATCATTAGTGCTGAACAGCGAGTGCCCAACTGTGGGTAATCAACTTAATAACATTTAAAAAAAAAAACAACAACAAACACACTATGACCATATCTCATGCCATTCATTCACAGGACTTGGCAATTAAAGTGCTTCAAGCAATAATTGCAATGAAACACTTTTTTCTTTTCATCTTTTAGCACCTGAATTATTAGTCTTCCAAGGCAAAATAAACTCACCGTAAACAGTTCGAGAGAACTCACGTCAGACCGAACATCAGTCAGCACTCCACGGGTGATGACTCTGGCATATGCCGGAATGACACCTTCTAGTCCTTCCTGATAAACAAAGACAATGTTTTCACTCCTGCTCTTGGTCTAATCTGGCAACCAGCAATAAATAAAACAAAGATTCTTAGACGAGAGAGAGAGAGAGAGAGAGAGAGAGAGAGAGAGAGAGAGAGAGAGAGAGAGAGAGAGAGAGAGAGAGGAGGGGGGGGGGGGGGGGGGGGGGAGGGAGGGGGAGGCAGGAAAGCAAGGAATTCAGCACATGTATTCATTTTTGAGGAGGTGCATGGTCTGAGTATGCACAAAACCCTGTAAATAATCAAGAGCTATCTGACCTTCAGCTATATACACCAAATAAAATGTTCCCAAGTTCCATCATAGTGCTGAAATGGCCTGGAGAGAAAAAGTCTAGACTTCATGTACCTTATCCACTGTGGAAAACAAGTTTCTGGCCATTGCCTAAGCCTGCCTGATCACCCTCCTGATCAAGAGGCTGATGGTCTGTGTTCACATCAAACAGTCTGAAGCACTGATCAAGAACATTAGGGTCTGTGTTAACATCAGACAGTCTGAAGCACTGATCAAGGAGTTTAGGGTCTGTGTTAACATGTTGAAGCACTGATCAAGGACATTAGGGTCGGTGTTAACATCAAACAGTCTGAAGCACTGATCAAGGACATTAGGGTCTGTGTTAACATCAAACAGTCTGAAGCACTGATCAAGGACATTAGGGTCTGTGTTAACATCAAACAGTCTGAAGCACTGATCAAGGACATTAGGGTCTGTGGTAACATCAGACAGTCTGAAGCACTGATCAAGGACATTAGGGTCTGTTAACAGCAGACAGTCTGAAGCACTGATCAAGGGGTCTGTGTTAACATCAGACAGTCTGAAGCAAGGGGTCTGATCAAAGGGTCTGATCAAAGGGTCTGAGTTAACATCAGATAGTCTGAAGCACTGATCAAGGATCCTTATGGTCTGTTAACATCAGACAGTCTGATCAAGGAGCTTATGGCTTATGGCCTGTGTTAACATCAGAGTCTGAAGCACTGAGGACCCAAATCTCCTTTTCAAATAAATGTTCAATGGTCTTGCAGGGCAGACCCCCTCCACCCCCACACACACACATTCATCTTTGAATATGGGAAAAGACAACAGGAGCCAGCCAGCGAAATGAGCTACAAGTCAGGTCATGGAGCTTGCAGTTCATGGCTAGGAAGGCAGAGCACACACACACAGACAGTGACTGAGCCATTAGTATTCTTGACCACCAGACATGGATCTCTGGAAATGGCATGAATCTCACTGCCAATGACAGCAAGCAGCATTATCTTAAGGGTCAACTGTCAGTAAGAGGTTCAAAGTCTCATGAGGCTACAAAGTGCATGATTACGGCCTTCCACAAAACGAATGCATGGGAGATCAAATCATGCCAAGTGCTGAAGTGGCCTCTTGTACTGCTTTGTAACCCAAGCATTGTCAGTACAGAAGCCTCACAGTGGGTAAGAACTGACTGAAAGAGCCTTTATTTGGATCTCTTGAGATGCAGTTCACCACTGCTTAATCAAACACTTACATGGAACAAATAAGAAGTGAGGTAAAAGCCAACGCAGACAAAGAATCCCTTACATTTATGACAGTAACTTACCACGGATCTGAAGTCTAGAAAAAAAGTATAAATTTGTTAGGATTTATACAGAAGAATGCTAGCTCTGCTGTCTGCTGTGCTTTCTGCTGGCTCTTAAACCATCTTCCAGCAGTAACGTGAACACTCTCTGGGTTCAAACAGAGCCTTCTGATTCAAAGAAGCTGGACTGCAAGGAAGACCATCTTTCAAAAACGTTTTTCGTTGACATAACGTCAAATATAAAACATACATACATCAACATGTCTTTGCTTACCATTCGCAGACTGAAAAAAAAACAATTCACACACACACAAAGAGGAACAGAGCTGACTCACCAGAGCTGGGTATGCCATGCCCAAGGAGAAGCAGTACCTTTTCAGGTCATCCACTAGAGCTGAAAACAAGGAACCAATACAGCAGATCATCAGACTGTGCACTACAATCTTAGACCAGTTTAGGACAAGAAAAAAGTATATGACAGAAAAGTTCTTGCTGGTCTTGTGAGACCACATGCAGGATAACTAACATGTCTTGAGTGACTGTTAGCTAAAAATTAAGAAGGTTCTTGCAAGTGAAAACACCGAGTTATAGGACCCATGTTAGCTTTGTAACAATTTAAGAGAAAAACAAGATGCACAGCATATAAATGGACCCCCAGTTTATGTTGAAAACGCGTGCACAGTGACAAAGAGGGGAGACAATTTAATTTCCAGTTAGTGGAAGAAAAAACTGACAGTGCAGTGGTTATTCCCTTATCGACTTTTTTTTTTATTTATTTATTTTTTTTTTAATTGGGCTGTTATAGCAGTTAGTAGCGGCTATTCAGGTAAAATAAAACATCCGGCATCATCCTTGACCCATAATGAACATACCTACAAATTTTCAGAAGAGACCGGCCCAGAAGTTTTGACTGAGCGAGTGGAACACATTTTGACCACGGACAGACAGACACACAGACAGACAGCATTTCTTCATTCCCATCTTAAAGTACACTCTGTTCTGTAAGAACAGGAAGTACAAAAAGAAGAGACTTTTAATGCCATGAAACAAGAGTTGCATATGTTTAGTTACAGAATGTCATTATTGAAAATGTTTTAAGACCATAATCTGGTCCTACAATACTGCACAATCCTGACGTCCAGTGCACTGATGGAGTTTTCTATGATTTAAAACTCCCTGTGCCCGTTCTAATGAAAAGCATCTCAGATTTTCTCCCACCTACCTAACCACACTGACAACACAACACCTCAATTAATTTACATAAGGTTGTCTCACTCTCTCTCCTTCTCTCTCTCTCCCACACATAAACATATATCTGAACATACACACAAATACAAGCCTCTTCAGCCCTCACTAAATCCAGGTTACACCATGAAAGGAAGTGTATGGTACAGCCCTGTGATGCAGTCTCAGACCACAGCATCAGCTTCATCATCCTCATCCTCTGCTATCACAGGATAAACCCAGGCGTCCAAACACATATAACACACATAAAACCTGAGTAATGGAACTAGGTCAAAGTCCCACACAGAAATTAAAAACAATGAAGAAACTGCTAAGCATGCTATGCAAGCACTAGCTGTGCATCCATCAGCACACGTACAAAGGGAAGAACTGGCTCCCCCAGTATATGTGGAGAAAAAGTTAAAAAATCTTTTTTCCTACTAAACCTAAGACCAGATAGAAAATATTAATCTGTTTTGGAACTCAAAAATCACATCTGGTTGGACATCTATGAAAAAGGTTTCCATTGAGTATGCTGTAAAATGTATGTCTGACATCATTTAAGTGATGTCACTGTGAAGTCTGCTGTAAAGTGTACACCTGACATCATTTAAGTGATGTCACTGTGAGGGCAAGGAAGAATAAACAGCTAACAGAAAAAAAAAAGGAATAAACCGGCTCATAAACCAATTCAGTAAACCAAATTCCCTCACTTCCAAGACTTAAAGAAATACGCCACACAAGCCTGACATTCCAAACCACCAGCTGACATGCTCTGGTTAAAGTTCCAGGCTCAGACCTGGCTCCCTCACCTCTCAGGGCAAAATACAGCAGCTCAAAGAAGTCTTGGTTAGCTGATGGCGCTATGATGACGATTTCGTGGTCTTTACGGGGAACCTATCACAACAATAAAACAAAACCAAATTCAAACGCTACCCTCTCTCAAACCATACATCAATGATCAAAGGATACTCAGTTCATCTGTAATCTGAATTTACAGTTGACAGCCATGATACACATTGAACTATGAACATAAAGTTTGTTTTTTTTGTTTTTTAATCAGGTAAAAATAAAATAAATATGTGATTCAAATAATGTTAACAAGAATATGTTATGATGTCGATTACATGTTTACCCAGCCAACATTTGATCTGGGATTTTTTCTGTTTGTTTCTTCACTCATCTGTTGCCTTTTTTTCCTACAAGCTGTTCCCAGGTGATTATGAAAAAAAAGTTACAGCATTATTCAATGAATGAAATCTGGTCATCTCTGGCCTCAATGACCTCAAGCTACTCGCCAAATGCTCTATCAGGAACCTCACCTTCAACACTTGTTTTTCACTTGGCTTCACCTTTTAAAGTGAGAGAGAGTTCATGCCTTCTACAAGGGCACATGGGTCCTTAGAGTGGCATGAAGATGGCTTGGTCACACTCTCAACATGCCCTTCATTCCAAGCCAAGACTGCATGGCTGAATGTGGCCAATGACAATAACCTCGCCTCCTGAATGTGGCCAATGACAATAACCTTGCCTCCTGAATGTGGCCAGTGACAATAACCTCGCCTCCTGAATGTGGCCAATGACAATAACCTTGCCTCCTGAATGTGGCCAATGACAATAACCTTGCCTCCTGAATGTGGCCAATGACAATAACCTTGCCTCCTGAATGTGGCCAATGACAATAACCTTGCCTCCTGAATGTGGCCTATGGCAATAACCTCGCCTCCTGAATGTGGCCTATGGCAATAACCTTGCCTCCTGAATGTGGCCTATGGCAATAACCTTGCCTCCTGAATGTGGCCTATGGCAATAACCTCGCCTCCTGAATGTGGCCTATGACAATAACCTTGCCTCCTGAATGTGGCCTATGACAATAACCTTGCCTCCTGAATGTGGCCTGTGGCAATAACCTTGCCTCCTGAATGTGGCCTATGGCAATAACCTTGCCTCCTGAATGTGGCCTATGGCAATAACCTTGCCTCCTGAATGTGGCCTATGACAATAACCTTGCCTCCTGAATGTGGCCTATGACAATAACCTTGCCTCCTGAATGTGGTCTATGGCAATAACCTTGCCTCCTGAATGTGGCCTATGACAATAACCTTGCCTCCTGAATGTGGCCAATGACAATAACCTTGCCTGCTCTGGCCCCTTTGTTGTCCTATCCCAGACCCAAGCGATCAAAGGTGGAGCAAGTTCACTGTCCAGTCAGAGCACTGAAGATGTACCTTCACAGGACGGAGTCAGAATTCTCGTCCACCCTTTAGCAGGATGGTGGGCAGAGTGCCGCTATCAGATTCCAGACAATAAGGTCTTGGGTTAGGCTATGTCATTTGTCAGGCTTACATCTATGGCCAGAAACCCATGTGGGAACAAAATGTAGCCTTCGCCTCGGTGAGCCATTACGGGCAGATCAACAGTATAGTGGTAATCATGGACAGGCAGAACAGTTGTTAAAAGGTTTTATTTGGGCTTCAGGGTTCAGCTTATATCAAACGTCAACAGACCTGAATGCCAAGAGCAGATAAACAAACTCTAGACCTACTGACCAGACTGGCAAAGGCAATGGCAGATCCATGAGAGGCAGCAAGGCCTAGTGAGGCTGACACTTGGGCCATGTCTGTGAAGAAGTTGGCGCCAGTTGATCCAAAATACTCCTGGGCTCCTTGCCGCCAGGCTTCTGTCACCCCTGCCAACATCACCACAAAGCAAATCACACCAATCCCTTAATCTTCCAACATCACAAAAACCCACCCCTTACTCTGCTATCAAATTTCACATACAAACACTCCTCACACTTATCTTAACAAACCGGTCACATCATTCTACTTCCAACCTTAGCCTCCAAGTTAACCTACCAATGGCAAATTAATCATGATTTCAGAGATCAAGTTTGAATCATTACAGCCCCTCTGGCTACACATAGCCTTTACACAGCTGTCAAATTCACACAGGAAGAAAACTCACAACATAAACAGGTCAAAACAACAATATCATATCCTGAAAAAGAAAGACTCAGAACACCAAGAAAAAATATTATATCTGAAAAAAAAAAAACAAACAGACAATTCTAAAGAGTTAACCACAAAGTATTCAACCTACTGACATCTTACTACATATCAAATTAGGCTGTGCTGAGAGTGCCAAGCGTCTTTCATTTTTTGTTCCCAGATTTTCAAAATTGTGATGAATTATTGACAAAAATGTTGCCCCCCCCCCCCCCCCCCCCCCCCCCCCCCCAAAAAGCCATAGGGGCAAACAGACACTGCAGAACACAGACAGCAAGTGTCCACTGCAGACAGTGTGTACAATTCGTAATTCTTAACTGCCAGACTACAACGAAGACACTGGCAAGGAATTAGAAAATAAAATGAAGGAGTTTAACATAGAAAAGATGGCATCATCCTCAAAGGCAGAAAAACAGTAGACGATGGCAAAAAAAAAAAAAAAAAAAAAAAAAAGAGAGAGAGAAATAGAAAATAGAAATTCTAAAATGCCAGAGCCAAAGAGACTAACAGAATGGACAAAGTTACCAGTATAGATCTTCCAGATGGTGGGGAGTCATTTGTATTGAAAGAGGACCCCAGTGCCCCTACAGGAACTATGATAAATAACACCTTTTGACTTCAAATTCACATCTGCGTTTGTCAACCACAATTCATATGCGCAAAATGAGAACACCAATAAGTCAGTGAATATCTACCGATCTTTCTATACTTATGGGCTACAACTTTCCACGGCATGCCTGTGTGTCACAAGTACTGTCATAAGTCTAATCCTTTTCTTTCCAGGCTTTATTTAATTTCAGTAGGAAATAAATCATGAGGGGGGGGGGGTGGGGGGTGAGTCTGAAACTAGTGAGATCAGCCGAGAACAGCAAACAAATCTGCATCTCCCCAAAACATAGAATGATTCAGTTCAATGTGGTCTGATTCATCACGGCATATCCAGGAGCCTCACATTACAGTGATTAAATGGACCTAAAAAACACATCTCATTTTTTGTTAAAGCAACATGATGAAACTACTTAGATAATGCATAATTTCACCGTTAAAAATCCATCCAACCAAATCGTCCTCAAACATCTTCAAGAATGATCTACAAAACCCCTACACCTGTGTTTTCAGAGTCCTTTATCTGTCAGGTCACCCTCAAGACTTCTTTTTTGCTCTGTTCAATGGCTGTACCAAGTCCTGACTGTCCTTTGATGTAAACACTGGTAGACTTCTTTCACTTTTAACTTCATACGTCAAACATGATTTTCCACGAATCTGATGTGAAATACAAAAGCTTCTGAAACAACCTGAAAAGTCCTTGGAGCTAAATGGGAAAAAAGCACCTTGTGCTGGAATGAAAGCACGGTTCATTGAAACAGAAAGAATTACCAAGCCTTTTGAGAGGGAAATTCAAGTCATCAGCCTTAGTAAAACCTGAAAAACACTATGCATTCGACACAAACCATGAAAGGGTACCTTCTAGACAGTCAGACTTATCATTTACTGAAGGTATTTACATAGCACCAATCCTCGGAGATCAAGTTCTAAGCACTCTGCAGTCCACACTCTCATCTATACAACAGGCTGCCCCTGGGAAGAACCTGCCTGCCGATACTAAACATTCATTTTCCCATTTGACTCAGTCCAATGTCAGTTGCTCGTTCTTATGTTTTTCACGGAGGCTGCATGCTCTGTGCATACGTCATTCATACTAGCCGCCAAAACTGGACTTCTCTTGAAAAAGGTGGTGATGAGATTTTACATGTGTGCAACACATTAAGCATTTGTTTACATATGCAACATTGGTTACAGTTTTCTTGAAGGACCTTTCAGGGAAAGATGCAGAACCAATGTTAACTCAGAGAGGAAAAAATCCTTCTGGATCACCAAGATCGCGATTCTGGTGCTCCGCCAACGATGCCATTTCAGCACCCTGATGGCAGACTGCGCTAGGCAGGGCAGAGTATGTGGTGTGGTCAGGGAGACAATACAAGGCAGAGTATGTGGTGTGGTCAGACACAATACAAGGCAGAGTATGTGGTGTGGTCAGTGAGACAATACAGGGCAGAGTATGGTGTGGTCACTGAGACAAGACAGGGCAGAGTGTGTGGTGTGGTCATTGGGACAATACAAGGCAGAGTATGTGGTGTGGTCACTGAGACAAGACAGGGCAGAGTGTGTGGTGTGGTCAGTCAGACAAGACAGGGCAGAGTATGTGGTCAGTGGTGGTGTGGTCAGTGAGACAAGACATGTGGTGTGGTCAGTGAGACAAGACAGGGCAGAGTGTGTGGTGTGGTGTGGTCAGAGTGTGTGTGGTGTGGTCATGAGACAAGACAGGGCAGAGTGTGTGTGTGGTCATTGAGACAAGACAGGGCAGAGTGTGTGGTGTGGTCAGTCAGACAAGACAGGGCAGAGTATGTGGTGTGGTCAGTCAGACAAGACAGGGCAGAGTGTGTGGTGTGGTCAGTCAGACAAGACAGGCAGAGTGTGTGGTGTGGTCAGTCAGACAAGACAGGGCAGAGTATGTGGTGTGGTCAGTGAGACAAGACAGGGCAGAGTATGTGGTGTGGTCAGGGAGACAAGACAGGGCAGAGTATGTGGTGTGGTCAGTGAGACAAGACAGGGCAGAGAGTGTGGTGTGGTCAGTCAGACAAGACAGGGCAGAGTAGTGTGGTGTGGTCAGTCAGACAAGACAGGGCAGAGTATGTGGTGTGGTCATGTGAGACAAGACAGGGCAGAGTATGTGGTGTGGTCATTGAGACAAGACAGGGCAGAGTATGTGGTGTGGTCATTCAGACAAGACAGGGCAGAGTATGTGGTGTGGTCATTGAGACAAGACAGGGCAGAGTAGAGTCAGTGACAGGGCAGAGTGTGTGGTGGTCAGTCAGACAATACAGGGCAGTATGGGAGTGGTCAGAGAGACAAGACAGGGCAGAGTGGTGTGGTTAGAGAGGCAAGACATCCTTACCAGGGTATCTCTCTGGGTCCAGAAAGCCATGAAGGTGAGGGTGCACCTGGCTGGCCCCGCATTTGGGCAGCACATCCCATATCACCGAGGGAAAACGAGCTGATGGATACGCTTTGTGGGCTTTGTGGAACCTGTACACAAGAGCATGTAAACAAATCAACCATCCCTATTTCAGTTTAAAAATAAAAAATAAAAAAAGAGGTAAACTATGTAAAAATTGGGGACAAAGTCCAGATCGTCCTCTTCACCAGCCCCTATCCCCCTCCATCCAAGGGACAGGTTCACAACATTGACATCAAATCATTATAAGTTACACCAGTTCTTAATAACCACTGTAATTGTTCTTATCATCTCTCTCTCTGTCTCTCTCTCTGTGTCTCTGTCTGTCACTTTATCTATATTCATCTATCTATCCAATTTTTATTTTTAATGGACATACTTTGACTATTCTGTCTTGTACGTCCTACGTCCTTTCCATACCAATTGACAAACCAAAATGGACAGTACATGTGAGAGAATGAGTTTCCTCACTGAACCAAGGAGAGTGTTGTGATGGCTGCAGCTTCTCCATGCCCTTACCTATTTGGAATTTGACACTAACATGATGATGGGAGAAAGGGCAAACAGAAATAACCTGATCTTAACAACATCTAATGAATATATGTTGCAATATTCAACAGAAATGTCTTCTAACATGACTGTTATCAAAGCTTCCCCGAAGTTGGAATATGGCTGCCTTAATGGCAGGATAAAAAACAGTCATACACACAAAACTCCACTCCCTATATTGGGGGTGTCCGCAGGAGTATCAGCCTGCGTATGCAGAAGAAGAAGTTATCAAGTTTGAAGTAGTTATCATAATGTAAAACATATTCTAAGAAAAGGTCAATGAAGTAACTCTGAAAATATTGCTGAAAATGGTTATTGCAAATTCATGTCTGCACCATTCAGTCAAGAGCTTCTAACTGCTGATAAAATACCCATGTGACAGTTTTACCACAAACACACCTACTACACACAGACAGACAAGCATAACATGAGTCGACAAAGAACACTACAGAAAACCAGTGTGTACCATGTGAGAGTTAGGTCCATCAATGCCATGAAGGAAGCTGGCGACCACTGCAGAGGGTGTGTGCTGCTTCAAGGCAAACAGAGCATGCAGAGTGTCCATTTTGAATGTGTTGGACGCAGAGAAGGCATACTGGTTTTCCACCCGATGGAATGGATGTTCCGCAGTGAAGCTTTTGACAGAATCAGAACATTTTCTTTAAAAAAAAAAAAAAAAAAAAAAAAAGCCAACATCAAAGTTCACTCCAAACACACACATGGACTGCACATACACAATGATCAAAAGACTGAATTTCTTGCGTATGTGAATGGGAGAATCTAAACACCCACAAACTGAAATAAATGACACACTTGTAAATCATTTACAGTGAAAACAACCATGAAAAGTTTTAACATTATGACTTAGCACCAGTGAAAATGCAGAAACATCTGTGAACTGTTCATGTGGCAGAGCAAAGGTAATGACCACAGCAGAAACCTAGAACAGAGTCAAAATATTTACTCCATAAAAATGTATACAAAAAATCATTCAGCTACTTACTGATAACTGATGTCTATAAAGATATTCAACATTCATGCACGACTGATGAATATCAAAGGTAAATCTCAGAAAAAGCAAAACATAAATGTGAGAACGCAATGAACAAGAAGATGCAAAGCATATAAACATACTCCCAGTTTATCTTGAATACGCGCGAGATATTTCATAAAAAGAGAGAAAAAACCGTTTTGTCCCGTTATAGCCATTAGTAACAGCTATTAAGGTAAACATGGGCCATCATCTGCGACCCATAATGAACGTACGTTCAAATTTCAGAAAGATCGGCCAAATACTTTGAGATTTTCCATAAAGAAAGAAAACTACTATGGGACATTACAGCCATTAATAATGGCTATAACGGTAAATTAACACATCTGGCATCATCCGTGACCCATAATGAACATACCTACAAATTTTCAGAAAGATCGGCTAAGTACTTTCTGAGATATTCCATAAAAATGAAAAACCATTATGGGCTGTTATAGCCGTTAGTACCCATAATGAACATATCTACAAATTTTCAGAAAGATTGGCCAGGTACTTTTCAAAGATATTCCTAAAGAAGAAAAAATGTTTTGGGCTGTTATAGCCATTAGTAACAGCTATAACAGTAAAAGAAAACATTGGGCCTGAAAGATCGGCCAAGTACTAAGATATTCCATAAAAAAGAAAAACTGTTATGGGCTGTTATAGCCATTAGTAACAAATATAACAGTAATATAAAATATCCAGAATAATCCGTGACCCATAATGAACACACCTACAAATTTTCCGAAAGATCGGCCAAGTACTTTCTAAAATATTCCATAATGAAGAAAAACCATTATGGGCTGGTCTTAAATAAATGTCAGCGAACCGCCCAGAGAAACGTGGACAAATGAGTCACAAGACAAACCACAACGCGTTTCGACCTCTTAGGTCTTCTTCAGGTGTAACAAACATGAAACAAATAACGAAAATGCACTTAGCTTTGATCGCTTCTGTGTTCAGCGCAAGAAAGAAGGCGTTGAATGAAAACGAGGCTGTTGGAAGGGAAATAATGTGTGAGTCAAAGTCGTAATGCTGATAATAATATTACTGATAATAATAAAAGTCGTAATGATGATAATAATATTACTGATAGGAATACTAATAATGGTTTGACCATTATTAGTATTCCTATCAGTAATATTATTATCAGCATTACGACTTTGACTCTGCACATTATTTCCTTCCAACAGCCTCGTTTTCATTCAACGCCTTCTTTCTTGCGCGCTGAACACAGAAGCGATCAAAACTAAGTGCATTTTCGTTATTTGTGTCATGTTTGTTACACCTGAAGAGAAGACCTAAGAGGTCGAAACGCGTTGTGGTTTGTCTTGTGACTCGTTTGTCCACGTTTCTCTTGGCGGTTCGCTGACATTTATTTAAGATTTGTTTAGATTTCCGCCTGCAGTCGTTTCACTTTGCAACCAGATCCATTATGGGCTGTTATAGCCATTAGTAACAGCTATATAACAGTTAAAAATAACACATCATGCATCATCATGGCCCATAATGAACATACAAACAAATTTTCAGAAAGACTGGTCAAGTACTTTCTGAGATATTTTATAAAGAAAAAAAACCATTATGGGCCATTATAGCCATTAGTAACAGCTATAACGGTAAAATAACACATCGAGCATGATCCGTGACCCATAAGGAGCATATCTATTTATTTTCAGAAAGATCGGCCAAGTACTTTCTGAGATATTACATAAAGAATGAAAACTGTTATGGGCCATTATGGCCGTTAATAACCGCTATAACAGTAACATAACACATCCGACATGATCCGTGACCCATAAGGAGCATACATACAAATTTTCAGAAAGATCAGCCAAAAACTTTCTGAGATATTCCATAAAAAAAAACATAATGGGCCATTATAGCCATTAGTAATGGTTATAACAGTAAAAATAACACATCGGGCATGATCCGGGACCCATATGAACATGCCTACAAATTTTCAGAGAGATCGGCCAAGTACTGTCTGAGATATTCTATAAAGAAGGAAAACTGATATGGGCCGTCATGGCCATTGGTAACGGCCATAATGGTAAAATAATACATTGGGCGTCATCCATGACCAATAATGAACATACCTACAATATTTTCAGAAAGATCAGCTTAGCAGTTTTGTCTGGAGTGAGTGGAACACATTTTGACTACAGACGGACAGACACACACGCACACACAGACAGCATTTCTTCATTCCCATTGTAAAGTACTCCCTGTTCTATAAGAACTGGGAGTACAAAAAGAAAAAAAAAACCCTGCAATTTCATTCCCAAAATTGTTCATACAAGCTAACCCTATAGGCCTACAACTATCAATTTGCAGAGTACAGTGCTATGCGGGAACCGTCTTGAGCCTCTCTATGTTTTTATCATAATAATCTTCATTCAGCCAGAGTTGGAGTCTAGCATGACAATGCACCCAGAGCAAGTTTCTAGCATAATGATCTTCATTCAAACATGGTAAGTTTCTTGTGTAACAATCTATATAGCCAGGTTTGATTCTAGCTCAACAATCTTCACTGAGCAAGGCTATGTTTGTTAGCAAGACAATCTTCCTTCAGGCAGGGTGAGTTTATAGCATCACAGACTTCATTCAGCCAAGCTTAGTTTCAAGCAGAGCAATCCTCATCCCATAATGCTCAGTTTCTAACATGACAATCTTCAGGCAAGTTTCTAGCATAACAATATCCATTCCACCAGGGTAAGTTTCTAGTATGACAATCATTCAACCAAGCTCAGTTTCTAGCATTCATTCAGCAAGACCTTCTTCACTCCGTAAGACTCAGTTTCTAGCATGACAATCTCCATTCAGCAAAACTTAGTTTCTAGCACAACAGCATGACAATCTTCACTACTTAGTTTCTAGCATGACAATCTTCACTCAGTTTCTAGCATGAAATCTTCACTTGACTTAGTTTCTAGCATGACAATCTTCACTCAGCAAGACTTAGTTTTCTAGCATGACAATCTTCACTTAGCAAGACTTAGTTTCTAGCATGACAATCTCTTCACTCTTCACTCAACAAGACTTAGTTTCTAGCATGACAATCTTCTAGCATGACAATCTTCACTCAACCAGACTTAGACTTTTCTAGCATGACAATCTTCACTCTGCAAGACTTAGTTTCTAGCATGACAATCTTCACTCAGCAAGACTTAGTTTCTAGCATGACAATCTTCACTCAGCAAGACTTAGTTTCTAGCATGACAATCTTCACTCAACAAGACATAGTTTCTAGCATGACAATCTTCACTCAACAAGACTTAGTTTCTAGCATGACAATCTCCATTCAGCAAGACTTAGTTTCTAGCATGGCAATCTCTGTTCTCCTGAAAAAGGAGTCAAAGCCTCTTGACACAGAGTATGAATTCCTACATGGTGAGGGGATCAAAATCTACAATGGATCCATACCTTCACCCTGTGCAATGCACTCACTGACCAGGCCTTAAAGCTGTGTGTAAAGATCCATGCACCTGCTGACCCCAGCCTGATCATGTGGGGGACGTCATAAATAAACAAGACAACAAATCAACTTCTCCAAAACACTTACTTTTTGAAGTTGCAGAAATCACATGACTGGGCCGTTTTTTGTATTATTTCCTCTAAACTGCAAACACACAAACAGATCAACATTATACAAAACTGCACTGGGTCTTTTGTATGCAATACCCATGAAAACATATTCCCTATTCATCCACATGCTTCCAATATGTTACTCCACTGAAATGAACGATAATGGCTTACAGAAAGGAAGTTTACTTCCAACAGTAGTATAACAACACATTTACCAGTCAAAAAAAAAAAAAAAAAAAAAAAAAAAAAAAAAAGGAACAGCAGGGAGATAACTTTGTTTCTGTACCCACTTATGCAGTAAGAGTGATCATCCTGAGTGAGATGACTTAATTGCGCCATATTCATACTAACTCAGTTTTCAGACCTCTTCCTGGGCAAGCAGGGAAGTGGGTGAGCACTGGAGTGTTTGGATCAATAAATATTGTAAAACTATATTTAGTGATAGAATTAATTTTTCTCATACTTACCTGTCTAATCACAAACATCAAAATATTAAAAAGGATTGTGGGAAGGATGCTTACCTGAACAGGAGGAAAGTGATCCCACACAATTATGTCTCTGTTTAGTTCCTCAAGCCTACAACCTGCTGCTAGAGTTCAGCAAGGGCCACATGCAAATGTTTCCATGCTTAGCCTGGAGGAGAAAGTATTAGCTTTTGCTCTCCCTAGTGATAATTGCACAGAGTAACAAGCAATAAGAAAATTTTACGCAGAAAAAAAGATCAGGAAAAGGAGAAGACGGTTCCCAAGATATATTGGGGAATTGAGTACAAATAGTGCCACTTCCAATATCAAATGAACACAAATGGTAACTTGAATGAAGCACAAAGTAACAAAAGGGCAAAAAATTCAAATGGCAAGTAGCAGAGCTGCTGAGTGAACAGAAAGACCAAAGCAGACAGGGTCGATGAGAAATCAGAGAGGTGTGTTGTTGCGTGGGGGCAACTACTATGCCCCTGAGGCACACAAATACCTCCATATCTTCACTCATGTCATGGAGTTAGAATCTTCCACTGGCTGTCTGTGACTTTCAGATAGCTGCATGCACTATATCATAAGTGGTCACAATGCTCCACCAGTGGGCACAATTAGCAAAGAGAGCCCAGGCTTGATGTGTCCCTGTATCTTCTTCAGGTAGACATGATTTCTGGCCTTAGGTGTAAGCCTGGCAAATTAACCTGCCTAAGCCAGCCACTTATAATCTGAGTTTTTTTAGTAGTTGCTTCCCTCGCATTGTCATAGAAGGGAACACAGGGGCTCGACTTCATTTTCTAAAGGTATATTTTTAGAGCTCTGATGGGACAGTTGACATGCTCTACCTTTGATTGTCTGGATAACAAAAGGGGCCAGAGGATGCAAGATGCTCTTTGGGCTTGCAGTTTGGGTTGGAGAAGATGGGGATGTGGAGAGGGTGACCTAGCCATCATCATGCCACTTCTGGGGCTATGGATCCCTGGAGAAGCCATGAACCTCACTTACCCTGCAGGCTGAAGCCAAGGTAAGTAAAAAAACATGTGTTGATAGTGAGGTTCTCAATTCAACACAGCATTTGGCAAGTGGCTCAAAGTCACAAAAAGCCAGACACTCCTGGTGGTAGACTCCACTTGGGATACCTACTGGATCAAAACAGTTCCCAGTCATCAGTGTGCAACTAGTTCTGAAAGGAACTAGTCATGGCTGATGTCAAGGGTTTCTCCACATAAATCTGAAGGTTGTAGCAATGGCTGAACTGAGCACTCTGATAATACTTGCCTTCATTCCATTCGTAGGATGGGTCCTCCAGACAGCCACATCCTCCTCAATTTCAGTGGCCGCCAGAAAAACACTGGTCTGACTGCACCATTCTACATAGACCTTCTGCTAGGCTGTCATACACTCTCAGAGTGGACTCTCTTTGACCAGCCTTTCTTTTTTCCATGCACCTTCTGTAGAGAGTATATAGCTGATATGTAGCTGGCATGGAGAAAGAGGGACACAATGCTACTATCCTGGTCTAGGCTAAGGCAGCTAGTCCAGTCCCACTGAGAGGGTAATGGCAACGTTTACCAGCAGGCTGATTCAGTGGTTTGATCCAACCCTGTTTCCATTGTAGGGGGCAGGTTAGGTTTGCCTGAAACTTCTCTCTGGACTTAGTGTTCAGGTCTGCAAGAATGAGAGGGGAAGATGGAAAGGCATAGGTGAACATCCCTTCCCATGAGATCACCAGCACATGAACAGCAAAGCTGAGGGGTCTGGAAGAGGGGACACAAGGACTGAAGGCTGGTTGTTCCACCTGGTGGCAAACAGGTCGATGTGAGCAGTACCCAAGACTTGGCATATTGAACTGAACCTGGTGTTGTTCAACATCCATACTATTTCTATGGAGAGAACCTGGCTCTTCATGGAAAGAGAATCCACAACAGATCACTCTTATTGCCTAACTGGGCATGGAGGAGAGCTTAGTGTCCCTGCTCTCCTGATTTTTTCCTTTTCTTTTCCCTTTTTTGGTGTATTCTGATAGGCGATGTTCTATATGCCAAGTAAGGATAAGGCATTTGTTTTGACAGGTAAGTATGAGAAAAAAAAAGTGTCATATACTGAGAGATAAAACATCTGAACACAACATTGGGGCCAATTCATATGTGTGTATTTTGTGTGTGTGTGTGTGTGTGTGTGTGTGTGTGAGTGCATGTATGCATGTGCATGTATGGGGGGAAGGGGTATGTACATACATGTGTGTGTTGTGACAGAACAAGAGAGAGAGAGAGAGAAAAGAGGGACAGACAAATAGAGGGAAAGAGAGAGTGTATGTGTGCAAGTCTGTGTGTCTGCATGCATGCCTTGTGCACCAGTACTCCTGGATGTGCAATTGCAGATTTGCATTTAGTTTCACTTCAAATACTACACTGATATAACAAGACTTCTTCTTTCTTTAAATAAACCTTATCTAAAAATTCTAGAAAACAAAGCATACCCAATGACAAAATGCAGTTATTTTACAGTTCAATTTGTGTCAGATGTTTGAGTGGTCTGCGATAATCTTAGTTGTGACTGTTCGTGATCAAGGCAATACTAACAGTGTGTCTCAATAGTTGTGACTGTTTGTAATCAAGGCAATACTTACTAGTCTGCCTTGATAGTTGTGACTGTTTGTGATCAAGGCAATACTTACTAGTCAGCCTCAGGCTGGGCTGGGGGCAGAACAGGACGTTTGTCACGTAGAGGGTTGAAAATGGTATGCTCTCGAGTGAAACGATTCACCACATGGATGATTTCCTGGGGGAAAAAACAATGGGATGGAAGAAAACCAGATAAAAAGTAAAAACAGAATGAAACTGAACAAAGTCACTGACAGTATCACATGATTTGGAACAGGTTTTCATGGTAATTATTTTCTACAAGTTAAAAAAAAACCCACAGTGAATCTGAATTCATAACAGGATACTATGTGGTAATTTCAGAATAAACACAGAGAATCAGAACTGATGACAGGATTCAATGTCATCATTTCAGCATTAAAAAAAAAAAACAAAACAAAACAAAAAGAAAAAAAAAAAAACATAAATGAGAGAGAAAAAAATCAAAGGAAAAAATTCCAATAAGCAGAACAGAACAAGAACAATTGGATGTAATTTACTCAGCTCTCACATGCCAATTCCTGTATCATATGTAGATGAGAACATTCAGAAGCACATAAAACATACATACCCACCCCACATCCACCCATCCCCACACCAGCACATCTGTGTGCACAAAGGCACACACACACACATATACACACACATGCACGCACGCACACACACACACACACCATGGAAGCAGGAGGGACTAAGTTATAGACTAAGTGAAGCCAGGATAAAATGTGTTAAAAAAAAAAAGAAAAGAAAAATGGTGTGTAACATAGAGTCTATGGGCATACATGTTTGATATCTATCAGCCGTCTCAGTGGTGTAACATAGAGTCTACTAGCATACATGTTTGATATCCATCAGCCGTCTCAGTGGTGTAACATACGGTCTATGGGCATACATGTTTGATATCCATCAGCCGTCTCAGTGGTGTAACATACAGTCTACGGGCATACAGTTTGATATCCATCAGCCGTCTCAGTGTGGTGTAACATAAAGTCTGCGGGCATACACGTTTGATATCCATCAGCCATCTCAGTGGAAGCCAGGCAAAGATGAGACGAGAGCTTGCCCACTCCACATTAGCAATATGATCAAAAAAACAGATAAAGGTGACAAAGTTGATCTTGTTCATTTTTCGTGAACATTTCATTTTTATGGCAACATTCATTTTGCTGATACACATGCCTTTTTCATCAGCAGTAAGGTAACACGCATCCATTACTGGATTCTGGTGTGAGATGAAGTTAAGAACGAGGCACAGCAGAACTTGTTTTCATATTCAAACACAGACTGTAGTTTAGTCAGCTAATACTTAAACACTTGGCAACCAGAATTCCATATATTCTATCACTGCTACAACTATTCAGTGTTAAGCCTTTCACTCCCGACTGCCGATACATCAGTAATTCTGGGATCATGGGAAAAGTTGGGACACCGCGAACACATGCATGGCGGGAATTACTTTTGTACATTAATTCTTTTTTCTTTTTTCTTTTTTAGAGAACTGAATTGAATATTCAATAAACCTTAACCAAAATTTAAGGCATCACTGAATATGGACAGACAGAACGTCAAACTGAAGGTCTTGAAAATCAGAGTTAACTCAAGAGAGGTAAAGGGTTAAGAGGGAGTCTAGTTGACTCTACGACATTTTTGCCTTGAGGGAGGAGAAGGAAGAGTTTGTGAAGGGAAAGCAGGGACTGGGAAGACTGGCGACAGGGAAGGGAGGAGGTGCAAAGGAAGCACAGGCGTCAGGTCACAAAAGGCACTACATAGCCTGGCGCTCAATGCTGAAGCAGAGCCAGCACTATTGGGAAAGCCATACAGTCTGAACTACCACGACTGCCTCAGACCTCCTCTTTTTCTCTGCAGAAGAATCTGAATATTTCCTTTTAGGCGCCATTGTTGAAAAGCAAAATGAAAACCTACTAATAAGCCAGTACTCAGCCCGGGGGCAGCTTGAACAATGGCCAGATGGTAATTTAATAAGCCAGCTCACTGGGGGGCAGCTGGAACAATGGCCAGATGGTACTAATAAGCCAGCTCAATGGGGGGCACTGAACAATGGGGCAGCTGGCCAGCTCAACAATGGCCAGATGGTCCAATTTACTAATAAGCCAGCTCACTGGGGGGCAGCTTGAACAATGGCCAGATGGTACTAATAAGCCAGCCAGCTCACTGGGGGCATCTTGAATGACGGCCAAATAGTACTAATAAGCCAGCTCACTGGGGGCATCTTGAATGACGGCCAAATAGAACTAATAAGCCAGTTCACTGGGGGCATCTTGAACGATGGCCAAATAGTACTAATAAGCCAGCTCACTGGGGGGCAGCTGGAACAATGGCCAGATGGTCCAATCAATACTTATGTACATAAGTTCACTGGTTCTGAGACTCAGGCTGAATAAAGATCTATTGTGTGTCCGCCTTTGAGGCTCTGAGACAGATATGATCCAGGGCAAAAGAAGAAGAAAGAAACTTCAGCAGCTTGCAAATTTCCAGTGCCTCTGTACATACACAAATGCTCATTCACACAAACTCTGAAGATGATTATGGGTGAGCACAGGCACAAGTGGCTTGTGTTCAAGGATGAAAGTCACACAGTCCATAAATTTTCAGAGGGTATTTCAAAACATACCATGCGAAATAATCACATCTGTATATGAACCAGGTGGCCTGTTGGATTATCAGCTCATGACACAACAATCAATAAATAAACATTGTATGTTGACAGCAAAGGTAAATGCTGATTTCACAAGTATATTTAAACACTGAAAGAAATCCAAATAAATAGTAGTATATTTCATGCCAATGATAAACAGAATCCAAAACTCTTTCTTCCCCATTTTACACTTAGTGTTAAAAAAATCTTTATTGTTAAAACAAATATTCCAATCCGTCAGGACTGAAATTAGATTTTAAAAAAAATGTAAATAAGACTGTTCAAAAACATCAGAGTAGAGTTATCCCAAAACAGGTTTGGAAGGGAGAAGGGACACTGCATATTGACAGCAATAATGGCCTTTTCATTCTTACTTTTTCCCATAAGTAAACACACAATAAAACCAACACCTCTTCGTACACATACTCACACCAGGACTCGTAATACCCACTTGTCTACTATCAGGGACAATCAAAGCTTATAGCGGAGAAGTGGTAATACTCTCTCCACTTGTCCATCTGGCAAACCAGTTTTTGACTCTGGCAGAGAAAGAACGATGGTGCACAGCGATCACACTTCCTCTTTTGCTTTTCACTTCTGCACATTGTCCAACCCCAAACACCCATCTACATGCCCAGCTTTCTCATAGAGCGAAGCCCAGCAGAATGACATCTCACTGAGACAAGGCTCCTTCTATTTAGGGGAAAAAAAAAAAAGTTTGAGGAGCAAGCAGGCATCGTGTTTGATCTCTTTCTTTTTAATGTACATATACATGAGGTGAATTTATATTGAATGTGTGTGTGTGGTGGTGTGAGAGAGAGAGAGAGAGAGAGAGAGAGAGAGAGAGAGAGAGAGAGAGAGAGAGAGAGAGAGAGAGAGAGAGAGAGAGAGAGAGAGTAGCCTAGAGATCTTTTCATTTTAACTCAGTCCATGAATGTGTGAACAGGGGAAACCTGACTATTTCTTTCCTACATTTTTTTTTTATTATACTGTCTCACACGCAGTGAGAAACATTTTTCTACCTTTACTTGTGTCTCAACAGGTCAAGAACAAACACAGTGGGAAAGATTTATCTACCTTTACTCTGTGTAAACAGCGAAAGAACAAACACAGTGGGAAACATTTTTACCTTTACTCGGTGTGTAAACAGTGGAAGAACAAACACAATGGGAAACATTTTTCTACCTTTACTCTGTGTAAACAGTGGAAGAACACAGTGGGAAACATTTTTCTACCTTTACTCTGTGTGTAAACAGTGGAAGAACAAACACAGTGGGAAACATTTATCTACCTTTACTCTGTGTAAACAGCGGAAGAACAAACACAGTGGGAAACATTTTTTTACCTTTACTCGGTGTAAATAATGGAAGAACAAACGATCTTATATCTTATGCCTACTTTGTCCTCTCCAGCCTTCATCAGGAGTGTGAGAGGAGCATGTCATGCTGAATTATACCTTCTGATGTGCCCCTGCACCACCCGATACTTACTTTTTATATGCAGTCTTTTTGACTTTAAAGGGAGGCAAGCAGAATACGAAGGTCAAGTAGAAATCTGAGGAGACAAGTAGCTTTTTTTTTTGTCTGTTTGTCCTCACAACAAATAAAAAAAATTCTGAAAATATCTGAGCTTGCACACACACACACACACAGACAATCCAGAGTGAGAGAGAAGAGCGAGAGAGAGAGAGAGACAGAGAGAGAGAGAGAGACAGAGTTAGAGGAACTAAAGTGAAAAACGACCCGCTTATACCTGGTTATACACCTCTTTGAACAGTGCCTCGTCATTACCCAGCCATTTCTTCACCTTGATCTGAAATGGCACGGGCATGACCACTGAAGCGTTTCTTGTGCTCACTTGATACAGATTGTGGAATTTCACCAGCAGGTCCCTGCACACAGACACCAATACCTGTCACCTACAGTAACCTTTACGCTAAGGTGTCCTCTTTCCTGCCTCAAAACAATTTTCACCCACGGCGAGTTATAACAGACTTACAAACCAAAAAGTGTAGACTTTTCGAATGAGTTGGAAACGTTGTCTTTTTCTCCTCCGTGTGCACAAATGTCTGCAGGTCGCCATTTGCAACAGCCAATTTTGACCCTAAAAATTCATCACAGTCTACGTAACAATGTATTTATTGGTCCATAC
>JADBJO010000299.1:255000-277500 GCA_016801955.1 Conus betulinus
GATGTACAGGTCACTGACTGACATAGGGGTGTGGGCGTGGGACGTGCAGGTCACTGACATAGGGGTGTGGGTGTGGGACGTGCAGGTCACTGACATAGGGGTGTGGGCGTGGGACGTGCAGGTCACTGTCATAGGGGTGTGGGCGTGGGACGTGCAGGTCACTGACATAGGGGTGTGGGTGTGGGACGTACAGGTCACTGACACAGGGGTGTGGGTGTGGGACGTACAGGTCACTGACACAGGGGGTGTGGGCGTGGGACGCACAGGCAGGGATGAAACAGGGGCAAAAGAGGAAAAGGTTCAAACATTTTCAATGAGCACACACACACACACACACACACACACGCACACACACACACACATCACACCACATCACACACACACACACACACACACACACAGAATGAATTATGAATTGATTTGGACTCCATGTCACCCCGAGAACTCTGACTTCAAACAGTTCAGCCTGTGGTTTTCTTTACCGAAGCAAGAAGAGCACAACTGGGTAAGAGAGAGAGAAAGAACAGAAGAATAGCTTTGAGGAGAGGGGGCAGAGGTGAAGAGGTGGGTGAATAAAGTGAGGGGAAAAGCAGTAGAACAGAAACGTGGGGTAGAAAAGAAGAGAGAACAAAGGGAGAGGGGTCAGGGTGAAAAGTTGG
Source organism: Conus betulinus (assembly GCA_016801955.1). Taxonomy (NCBI): domain Eukaryota; kingdom Metazoa; phylum Mollusca; class Gastropoda; order Neogastropoda; family Conidae; genus Conus; species Conus betulinus. Next base: position 255,660 of record JADBJO010000299.1, read on the forward strand.
AGGGAGGGAGGGGGTGGGGGACAGAAATGGTAAGAGGAAGAGATATAGACAGAAAGAAGAAGAAGAGAGACGAAAAGAAAAGACAGACAAAAAAAAAAAAAAAAGGAAAGAGAAAGAGGGAAAAGCAATGAAAAAGTGTTTGAGAGATACTGGAAAAAAAAAACATGCGAAAACGGAAAACATTTTAAGAAATATATTGCCAATCAATGATCTGATGAAAATTAATTCTGAGAGAGACTCACACTCACTCATTTGCTGTCTGTCTGTGTGCATGCATGCACGCGCGCGCCGCGCACACACACACACATACCTATTACACTAAATCTCTGCCCCCCCCCCCCCCGTCTATCTCTCTTTCTTTTCCTCTTTCCTTCTCCCCAGTTCACTTAATTAAGAGAGACAGAGTTCTGTGCAGAATTTTAGAATAAGGATCAAATTGTATTTTCTGACTATTCAAGAAAGAAAATGAAGGCGATTAGGATCAAATTGTATTTTCTGACTATTCATGAAAGAAAATGAAGGCATTACTAAAAACTTGGGCATACACAGACGCAGACACACACATATACATACACCTCTCTCATTCACTTAAATTAAAGACGGTGTTTCCAGCAGAAGTTTAAATTTTTGGGTCAAACTGTCTTTATCAAGTATTCACAAAAGAAAATGGGGTTAAAAGTGCTGAAACATCACTGAAAAAAAAGAGACACCTTGTCTTCCCCCCCCCCCTCCTCCCACTCCCCCCCCCCTTTCACTTAACAAATGATGTCAAGAGTGTGTTGCAGCCTGTTACTTTTATGACAGTTTGCGTCTTGGGTGTGGCACCACAATAAAACCACTTGAGCAAACTGGCCCACTTCGGTGCATGGGAGAGTAAGCCGTTGCTGTAGCTACACACTATACTAACCACTGTCTATCAATTATCATACAATTTTTTTCCAGCAAATAATCCATATTTGACATGTCTGAAGAATTCCAATCATATAACCTAAGCCTAGCAAAGTTTTAGTGACCACATGAACATGAGAAATGTTGAAACAGTGAAAAAGACAACATTCCTGACACACATTCACACAGAACATTCTTTCTCAAATAAACAAAAAAAATAAGCTGAAATAAATGAACAAATACAGATTTTTTTTTTAAAAGAGTGGTATAGTAACTAAATCTGATTGGGCACTACGATGAAAAAAAAAAGTAAAAAGAAATATACACAAGAATTAAAAAAAAAAAAGTAAATCAAAACTGGAAATAATGAGTTTTAAATTGACTTGGCATAAGCTACCTACAGTGTAGTGCTAAGAACTCAGAGACATAAAGTCAACAGGAAAATGAGTTGTATCATCTCCTCTTGTACAACACTGCTGTCACAACCTATCTCTTGGAGTGAAATCTGCTCTGCTCCCCCTGGGCAGAACATGTCCCCCATAGTCTGGCATCATTCACTGGCTGCTAGAAGGGAAACTTCCAAATTTTCACGCTCTTCCAAATTGCTGAGTAAGACACAATGTGAATTGTCATTACTTAAAGCGTCATTAAACACCCTCCCCCCCTTTTTTTTCCGGTTTGTCTGGAATCTCTTTGGTTTCAAATACTGGTGGGCTTTCTGATTCTGATGCCCATGGAAAAGCTGAAAAGAAAAAGTGTAAAGTCTGGACAAAAAAAGGTAGGGTCAACTGCATGCTTGTGCCAAATTTTTTCTTTCCACTTGAACAGCATCGCAACATCTTTGAAGAACCCAGGACATCCATTTTCTTGCATCATGATGCAAATTCATCTTCATTTTTGTTGCTTTTTTTTTTCTTGCTTTTTTTTTTTTTCAACAATGGCCATCTCCAGTTCTGAACAGAGGTCTCCTTCATTTCAAAAAGCGCCTTGACATCATTTCTCATCAAGAGCGTCATTTTGATTAGATCAGCAGGCAGGATTCTCGCGATCAAAACAGTGAATTTCAATACTTAAGAGTTCATTTAGCGGCGGATGACAAGACTGCAAATGTACAATGCTATGTCAAACTGTCAGTTTAAAAAACATCTTTCCCTCTCTCCTCCCTAATGCATGGTATGTACATCGTTTTTCTCTTGTGTTGAGTACGATCCCCTCTCCCACCCCTATCTCCTTTCAAGTTTCATGGTATCACCTGTAAAAACACAGTGAGCTTGTTTTCAGCTGGTGCCTTTATTGCAACACTTAAAAAAAAAAAAAATCATATATATGATTACTGTGATATGTGAGGCTTTCTAATCTATATCATAAGGAAACAACATTACTGATGTCACACATCACTGTGTCTTCACTGTGGCCTGCTTACTGTGTGTGAAATGACACATTACTGATGTCACACATCACTGTGTCTTCACTGTGGCCTGCTTGCTGTGTGTGAAATGACACATTACTGATGTCACACATCACTGTGTGTCTTCACTGTGGCCTGCTTGCTGTGTGTGAAATGACACATTACTGATGTCACACGTCACTGTGTGTCTTCACTGTGGCCTGCTTGCTGTGTGTGAAATGACACATTACTGATGTCACACGTCACTGTGTGTCTTCACTGTGGCCTGCTTGCTGTGTGTGAAATGACACATTACTGATGTCACACATCGCTGTGTCTTCACTGTGGCCTGCTTGCTGTGTGTGAAATGACACATTACTGATGTCACACATCACTGTGTGTGAAATGACACATTACTGATGTCACACATCACTGTGTCTTCACTGTGGCCTGCTTGCTGTGTGTGAAAATGACACATTACTGATGTCACACATCACTGTGTCTTCACTGTGGCCTGCTTGCTGTGTGTGAAATGACACATTACTGATGTCACACATCACTGTGTGTGAATTGACACATTGCTGATGTCACACATCACTGTGTCTTCACTGTGGCCTGCTTGCTATGTGTGAAATGACACATTACTGATGTCACACATCACTGTGTGTGAATTGACACATTACTGATGTCACACATCACTGTGTCTTCACTGTGGCCTGCTTGCTATGTGTGAATGGAAGTCATTTCTTAGATCCCCGATGATCTGCTGAGCACTATGGGAATGGTGTACTTTCTATCAGTGATGATTCCATAATGAAAAGGATAATCAAAAGGGTCTGTTCAATGTCAGGGATAAGAATTCATTTTCTAAACTTTGTTTTCTTATAAAAAAAAAAAAAAAAAATCATTCTTTCTCTTGGCTCCTTCCACCTGTCCTCCAACCAACCATTTTCTGTCCTGTTCTCTCCCCAACACTTCATGTCTCCACCTCCCTCATCCAAACCTCACCATGTCCAAACCTCATTCCCTTCTTCTGTTTTCCTCTCTCACCTTTGTAGGCAATGGAAGCAACTCCGAATGAACTTCGTTTCATTTTAGAATGTCTGCAATACACCATTCTTCAAAACTGGCTGATTTCAAGAATCTGTTGATCATGTTTACCAGAGTTTGGGTCTTTTCAATTTACTGGTGTTGTTAATAAGTTACATTCAGACAGAATTAACCATCCCTGCAGAGAGGGGAGAGGAGACCAATCTAATGCTGCACTGCTACCACCAGAGCAAGAACACATTACCATGGTGGGGGTGTCTGATGGGCATGAACTTGCAACAGCTGACTTGCAACAGCTGGGTGCTCTGCTCTGCATCCCAGTGCTAGGGGAAATCCACAACTTCATTTGAGTGCATTCACAAAACCTTTGAAGGTGATGGAAAACTCAGGGTTTAGAGACCCCCCCCCCCCCTCCCCAACCCCCACCCCAACATCATGTTTGTTTCATGTATATATTTTAGAGTTGATTTGCAGGGAAGCATAGTGATGCCCTATGTATACACTGTAACTGAAATCTCCCAGACACTGAAAGGAGCAAAATGATTAACCATCTTGAATCCTTTTTACATAACAAACAACCTGAGACATTACATACTAAAACCTGAACGTAAAAAAGACAAAAGACATCTCTACATCATGACCAAATGAAATCAAACTTTAATACATATGGTAGGGAAAAAAAAATTTGCGTCACTTTCAAAAATGACACTTTTAATCATGTCCACAGACAAGTTGACTCTATTTCTGTTACGTGTAATGAAGCAGCCTGGCAGTTGAGAAATGAGGGGGTCCTGGAACTCTGAAGCCAAAAAGCTCTCAAGAAACCCAGAGCATGTGGAAGCTGATGGGCAGGTAAAGTTCATGTACATACCTGCACTGGCTGTCGCCGCTCAAACCCCATAGAGACAGGACTTGGACAGATTCTCTATTGACAGGTTAATGTTGGAGGGAAGACATGCTTTCTGGAACCAATTCTGAAATCCACGCAGAAAAAGCAACATAAATACACATGGTCACACATTTGTGCATACTTGCATATATAAACATGTGCACATTCATGGGCATGCATGCATGTGCATGCATGCACACGCGCGCGCACACACACACACACACACTATGGGAGAGACAATAATGGCTCCCTGTATGGGTCCAAATAAATCATGATCTAAATAGCAAATATGAGAGGTCTTGAAATTCTTACCATGTTATGTCTACAGATCATTATGCATTCTTGTGACTATGAAAGACTGAGTCAGTTTCACACACACACACACACACACACACACACACACACACACACACACACACACACACACACAAATATATATGAGCACTCTAGACAAGCACATCCACATCTGTTCCCCTCCCACTCCACACACACACACACACATACACACACACACACACACACACAAGTACACACACACACACACACACACACACACACACACACACACAAAAAACACACATGCAGACAGGCCTGCAACACTGAAGCACATGAACACGCACACACAAACTTCCATCCAGAAACACCAGCTCTGTTTACATACCACACATTATGTGCACTCAGGCAAGCACACACAGACATACAGACACACACACACACACACACACACACACACACACACACACACACACACACACACACACACACACATTCACACACAAACACACACAGCACGTAGTAACGTGCACACACTACAAAATACCACACACACACACACACACACACACACACACACACACACACACACACACACACACACACACGTAGCAAGCACACACAGACATACACTGATACACACACACACACACACACACACAGTAACGTGCACACACACACACACACACACACACACACACACACACACACACACACACATTCACACACACACACACACACACAGGTAGTAAACGTGCACACATACACAAATACACACACACAGTAAAAACAAAATTCAAAAGTGGGGAGAAGCCATTCTTGGGACGACACTTGGAAACAAATAATGTCACAAAGGACAAGCTGGCGTACCACGTTACACCCAGAAGTGTTGTCAGCAAAGCACACAGAGATCACGTTCTTTTCAAAAAATTTCTATGCTAGCCTGCTCTTTTCCTTTTCCTACCATAGATCTACCCGGTAAAGTTAAATAATAATGGCCCATCTGATCCACATGAGACATATCCAAAAGTGCATCACCTTGACGTATAAAAGCGCGATTCTCTTTACTCAGTCAAACAACCACAGCTCAGAGCTGCCCGGACCACAAAGCACAAAGCGCAGCAGGGTGACATTTCAAGTGTAGTACTCCAGATTTAAGAGAAGCACCAGTGTGCTGTATAACCCTAGCTGTAGTGGGGATATTTTTTTTTTTTTTTTTTTTTCTGCCTGGTTTCTTGTTTGAAACTGTGTATACGGTTTCTTTAATGTCAAACTGAATTGTGCTTTCAATCACCCTTCACTGCAGACTATGAAGACGGAAATCTGCTAGATAGGCTATTGCACTGTTTTTATGGCCTACAATGAACTATTGATAGGGTCGCAACACAATCCTCTTTGTGATTTTTTCTTCTTTATTTTTTTTTTCTCGCCAAACTACACTCAGCTTTTTTTTTTTTTTTTTTTTTTTTTAAATGAAATAAGTGTTCTGTCTCAGGGCTGTTTATGCTGTCACTTTATCCATGTATGTTTTTTCTTCTTTGTTCTTTTTGTTTTTCTGCATCGCATTTCATCATAAAGTGAAGCAGTGCAGCGTTGTCAACAAAATCACAGCATGTATTGCCAAGAGCTTGGACCATGGTGCTTGGCATCTCTAACTGCCGCACAGACTTCTTTCTGATCCCACTGGCAGCAGACTTTCTCATATTGCATTGTCTGAAGCCACTTGTATAAACAGTCACTAAGGATGGACCCAAAGGGTCGAATGGGGGAGTACCTGGATTCCAGAGCCCCTCTCACCCCACTCCCTCTTTAAATTTTTCTTCCAGCTGTTTAGCGATGTATCAGACTGCACCTTTCAGGATAGGGCTTCAACATCACTGTAAATCTTAAAATGCCTCAGCTTCATGGGCATGGTCCCTGTATCCACCTGCGCCTCTGTCCTTCAAGCCAATGAAGGGCCTTAACTCCCACTAGACCCCTGGCATCACACTCTACCTCCCATCACCCCCTTTCCTCCTTCAACTCCCTTTCCTCACCATTACCCTGCTCCTGCCATGAACCCTCATGATGCCCTAAAATCAGGGTGTCCCGTTTCTAGTGACAACACTTTCTTGGGCCATTTCTGTCTTTTGTCCACAGACAGGGCATTTTTTTTGTTTTCTCGTTGATATTAACAGAACAATCCAACACTCTTTTGTTACATCTTCATATGGAAAATTTCATTTTTCGCATACGCTTGCAGTGCTGTCATTAAGTCAAATCTTTGCAGAATCGGTTATCTCCCTGTTATAATTGACTGAATCCATTTTCCAATCAGGCAAAACTTGTCACAGCCACAACGGCTAGTTCCCTCTTTTTCACTATGGGTTTAAACTTTCACCCCATCTTCCTTTGTTGAAAATTTCCTTTTCACTGAGAAACTTGGAAACGCCACTGTTCAGTGATTACACAGTGTCAAAAACTGTGTTCTATTTAAATAGCACACCAGCACTTGATCACACTGATTTCAGTTCACAAACTGTGAAAAAGATCGAATAAATATATTGTGACATTCGTGTTTGGGCACAGAAAAATCGAGTTCTCATTTTCCTGACTGCTCCACATAAGAATTAAATGTCATGTTGCATTCACTGAAAGAAAAGTTCCTGTTATCATTTGTCCGAATGTATGTTTTGATAAAACATACGGCACCAAAGCACAAATAGCCCAAATGACTGTTACATAAAAGTGAGGGAGATTTCAAATGAAGTTGAGACTTCAAATAGGTTGTTAACAGACAAGCCCACTGTATTTTTTGTTTTCAGTAGTTTAGCTGGAAAAAAAAAAAAAATTGTTGTAGCCTATGGGTAAACTGGTCATCAACTGGAATAGGGAAGACTCATTCTAGCAAAGCGGAAAACAGTGTCACAAAGCAAGGGAAACAATCCATCACAGACCTGTTGGTGGGGTGAGAGTCGTAGCACAGAGAGACAATGGACAACAGGTCTGCTGAATTCATTTATCAGTGTGAAATAGGGAAACTAAAAGCACACACTGAGCCTATAATTCAAACAAATACAGGCATTAACCATGGAGAATGTTCACTTTCAGTTTGACAAGTATCAGACATCCATCCTCAAGCCACAACTCACCTGGTCAGTCTGCTCGTTTGCAGGTGCTTGGAAAAGCCGGCCAAAAATCATAATGACAGCATGGCCTCTTGTGTGTGTGACAATGTCTGGTTCGCGGATGAACTTTGGAATGTCCCATGATGTCGAGTACAGCAGATATATGATCATGCATGCTAACAGCCCCGCCACTACCAGGAACCAGTTGCTCTTCATCGTCATTTTCATTCTGAAACTGAAAATCAAACATACAAATGTACGCTCACAATCTGTACTCCCTTCCTTCAGATTAATGTAACCCGTCTCTCTTATGACACCCCCCCCCCCTCCCCCATCATTGCTCTTACCCTCTTCCAGCCTTGGCTCAAACTGGGATCAACTGCTTCAAACCAGCTTTCCTGTCAAAGTTAACCTCTATCAAACTTCAGCTGTACTCTCTTTTCTCCTCCGGCCTCATGCAGGTGAGCTCTTTGAAATGTCTACCTAGCCAGGGTTCATACAGGAAATGCAACACAAAATTCCAGACTTTTCCAGACTTTTTCCATGCCAACACTTGCATTTTCAATACCACACGTTCAAGACTTTGTTCATAATGCAATATCTTAAAGTAGATGTTATAAACACAAATGCACAAAAGACGAAATATCATGTTTGAGGGCATGGAATAATTTTTTTTGCGTTATAAATGCTAAATGATGCTGAAAATTAAAGCAGCCATGCATAATATCATGCAGTTGTGTTTGATTCTTCGATTCCAGGCTATTCCAGGCCATAAGTGTGATTTTCCAGACTTTTCCAGGGCCCGGAAAATGGACTTCAAATTTCCAGACTTTTCCAGACTTAAGACCTGTATGAACCCTGCCAGCCTTCTGCTTCTAAAGGATCCTCAGCTATTCCCAAGACCAAATCCAGCCTTGTTTGTTTGCTAGTTTGTTTGTTTGTTTAACTGGATCACGAAGAGAGATGTACTAAAGGTGTTGTGATTCTCTCCACAGTCGATCCATCTAGTGAAACTAAACAGGTGTTTTTCAGGACAAACTGATTCCTTGAGAATCTCTCTTCTCCAGTGCTCACTCCACCTGTCTCTGGTCCTACACCAGGGCCATTTTATTCATGTGACATACATCAGTCAGATCAAACGACATTCAGTCAGTGCCGTCTAGTGTAACAGTGCGTAGGGTCATGTGTGTCACACGTGTGCTGTGGTGCTGCAAGTGTGCCACTACCTAGTTTGCTGGTTGGGCTTCCTTTCTCTATACATACTGGGTGTCCTTGGTGTGTCAATGAGTCTTTCACAGCAGACTGTTTTTGCTGTGACCCCATTCAATAACCCTGGCCTTTTGAACAGGACTAGGCTTCTGCAGGTCAGGCCGCCTCCAACATGAAACAGGCTAAAGATATTCTCTGGCTTTCTTTGTAGTTGATATTTTAAAAAAATCATTTTATTCATTCTATCTACACACTTGTATGCTGTGCTGTATGTGTTAGATCTGTTCTCTGACTCTTTCAACAGATGTTTAAGCAAACAAACAGACGGTCAGAGAGAGAGAGAGAGAGAGAGAGAGAGAGGGAGAGGGAGAGAATGTGCTGAAACTTAGCAGTTTGTGAGATGTGTGACTTTCCTTAAAAACTGACAGACAAAACTTCTTTCTTCAATTTCTTCTCATCCACTGTTTGCTTGGTACATAGTAATAATTTCCAGCCAATTTATATCTCTAGCAGTTTGTTTTCAAGTATGTTCACATTCATACACACTCACATGTGTGCATACACTCACATGCAGTGTGCACACACACACACACACACACACACACACACACACACACACACACACACATGCATATATTCACACGATTTGAAGCACAGTCCACATATAAGTACAACACCTTTATGTGTAAACTTTGATATTTATTATACAGTCATTCTAAGTCAACCTTTCAACCTTCAGCAACTTCATTCAGCCACAGTACTTACTATTTCCTCCCAGAAACTATTCCCATACTGTGCACCATTGTGAAGGGGAGTAAAACAACAGGTATCACAAGACACATGGTTTACAAATAGCTCTGCACAACAGGGTGACATGCATACACAGGTGCCGACACACAATCAATACAAAACGCAAGAGGGTCTTCCATCTGCTTCCTCTCTCTCTGTCCTGCACACACTCAAATGCCTGTGCATTCAAGCACTTCCATTACACATTGGAAAAGGGGTCAAACAGGTAACCCACACACGTAGGTAGTGTGAGAACTGCAGGTTCACAGTTCAAGTCTCTTTAGTCATATATCACAGATTATTTGTGTGTGTGTGTGTGTGTGTGTGTGTGTGTGTGTGTGTGTGTGTGTGTGTGTGTGTGTGCATTTGTGTCCGACTATTTGTGTCTGTCTATCTGCGTCTGTGCGTCTGTGCTTTTTTTTCTATATCTTTCTGCTCAACCTTTGGCGGTGATCTGAAGCTAGTCTTTCAGCTGAAACTATGTGCTGAGATCCAATGTGCTTGAAGCACATGCATTTGCATAAAAAAGACCCACAGCAGTAAGGTCTTGTCCCTCAAAAATGCTTAAAGAAAAATCTACTTGCATAGGTACAAATAAAAACATAAGCAGACAGGATCTAAAACCAAAAAAAGGTGGATAATGCTGGGCTACCATCAACACCTACCTCCAAAAACTCCTCCAGATCCACTGACCAGATACTATCAACAACATCCAAGGCAGCAGAAACACATCAACTACCAGCCCCAAATGAAGCTGACTGGACACACCGACTACCAGCCCCAAATGAAGGTGATTGGACACACTGACTACCAGCTCAAAATGAAGGTGATTGGACACACCAACTACCAGCCCAAATGAAGGTGATGGGACACACTGATACCAGCTCAAAATGAAGGTGATGGGACACACTGACTACCAGCCCCAAAATGAAGGTGATTGGACACACTGACTACCAGCCCCAAATGAAGGTGACTGGACACACCGACTACCCAGCTCAAAATGAAGATGATGGGACACACTGACTACCAGCCCCAAATGAAGGTGATTGGGCACACTCTCAGGCACCTGCTTCCCATGTCTCCAGAAACCCTTCGAAGCAGATCTTTCATGGCCATGGGAAGTGAAATCATCTCAAAAACACCTGGAATCCATACCACCAGCAGAAACCAAAACAGATGGGACACTTGGGGACTGGTGGAGGGGAAGAACCAGTACATAGGACCTTGGAACAGACCCCAACAGGTGGGACACACCTGGGCAGGAGGAGGAGAGGAAGGTCTGGCACAGACGACCTTGAGGCTGACTCCAACAGAAGGCATACACCTGGGGACAGGTGGAGAGGAACGCACAGTACAGAGGACCTTGGAGCTGACCCAAACAAATGGGACACACTTGGGGACAGGTAGAGGGGAAGGTCCAGCACAGACGACCTTGAAGCTGACCCCAACAGGACATACCTGGGGACAGGTGGATGGGAAAGCACAGCACAGAGGACCTTGAAGCTGACCCCAACAGATGGGGACACACCTGGGGACAGGTGGAGGGGAAAGCACAGCACAGAGGACCTTGAAGCTGACCCCAACAGATGGACACACCTGGGGACAGGTGGAGGGGAAAGCACAGCACAGAGGACCTTAAAGCAGACCCCAACAGATGGGACACACCCTTGGGACAGGTGGAGGGGAAAGCACAGCACAGAGGACCTTGAAGCAGACCCCAACAGATGGGACACACCTGGGGACAGGTGGCAGGGAAGGCACAGCACAGAGAACTTTGAAGCAGACCCCAACAGGACACACCTGGGGACAGGTGGAGGGGAAAGCACAGCACAGAGGACCTTGAAGCTGACCCCAACAGATGGGACACACCTGGGGACAGGTGGGAGGGCAAGGTCCAGCACAGATGACCTTGAAGCAGACCCCAACAGATGGAACACACCTTGAAACAGGTGGAGGGGAAATCACAGCACAGAGGACCTTGAAGCTGACCCCCAACAGATGGGAAACACCTGGGGACAGGTGGCAGGGAAGGTCCAGCAGAGGGACTTGAAGCAGACCTCAACAGATGTGACACACCTGGGGTCAGGTGACAGGGAAGGTCCAGCAGAGGACCTTGAAGCAGACCCCAACAGATGGGACACACCTGGGGACAGGTGGCAGGGAAGGTCCAGCAGAGGACCTTAAAGCAGACCCCAACAGATGGGACACACCTGGGGACAGGTGGGGGGGAAAACACAGCACAGAGGACCTTAAAGCAGACCCCAACAGATGGGACACCCCTTGGGACAGGTGGAGGGGAAATCACAGCACAGAGGACCTTAAAGCAGACCCCGACAGATGGGACACACCTGGGGACAGGTGGCAGGGAAGGTCAGGCAGAGGACCTTAAAGCAGACCCCGACAGATGGGACACACCTGGGGACATGTGGCAGGGAAGGTCCAGCACAAAGGACCTTGAAGCAGACCCCAACAGATGGGACACACCTGGGGACAGGTGGAGGGGAAAGCACAGCACAAAGGACCTTGAAGCAGACCCCAACAGATGGGAATACAGGTGGGGGACATGTGGAAATAAGGCCCAGGACTGAGGGCTCTGGTGAACTGTTGGTGATGGCCTATGGTCTAGGAGGGGTGACAGGCCATGATGTGTTAGGGCAACACACTTTCCCAGACCCACAGCAGCTACATAACTGTCTCAGAATGGACTAGCTGAGATGACTCACACAAACAGAGGTGGAATAAACATATCAGGGAAAAAGCATGGTGTGTTTTGCTTTGAATATGTATTAAGGGCTTGTCCGTGCTGTGACGCATCCTGACCAAGCTGAACATTGCTTCCAATAATGACTGATCTTATAACATAATATCTGTGCCTGAGTCAGAGAGTCACTACATAATATGTGAAATAAGTAAAGAGTCAAACAAGAGGTTGACCTGTAGACTGCATTGATAGCCACAGTCTGTGGTCTGTCTGTTGTAAATGCATGGAAAGGAATACTGTCACCTGTGCAGGTTATCACGACTGGGCACTGGGAAACTCTGGCATTGTCGTTTCCAGCTTGGATTCACCTGGAGACTCAAGACTACAGTGGGGCCGGAATAGCTCAGTGGTAGAGCGCCGGACTCATAACCCAGGGGTTGCGGGTTCGAATCTCCGCTGAGCTGTTTCGGTATAGGGGGATTTTTCCCTCGGAGTTAACATTGGTTCTGACTCCATTTCCCACATAGTCTTTCGAATGAGACTATAAACCGAGGTTCCATGTGTGAAGGCACGCATAACATCTTGCACACACGTAAAATCCCATAACCAACTTTCGGAAGAGAAGGCCAGTTTGGCCACTGGTACAGATGACACATTACACACAGCATGCACCTTCCCTGAAGGTGGAGTATAGCTGCCTTAATGGTGGGATAAAAAAACAGTCATACACACAAAAAATTCCACTCCCTTTGTTGGGTGGATGGGATTAATCCCTGCCTGTCTATACAGGGAGTGTCCACAGGAGTATCAGCCTGCCTGCATGCAGAAGAAGAAGACTACAGTACTCTCTGTGTTCTGCTGTGTCAACAACAAACGTCTTTCCAGGCTGACTGGAGACCATATGGTAAGAAAAGTCAAAGTGACAGATTCATGTCAGCAAGGCAGGTGTGGAACACAGTATTTCATTTGACACTTAGGACTGTTTCATATCTAACAGATCTTAATTAACTTCATCATTATCATTTGACACTTAGGACTGTTTCATATCTAACAGATCTTAACTTCATCATTATCATTTGACACTTAGGACTGTTTCATATCTAACAGATCTTAATTAACTTCATCATTATCATTTGACACTTAGGACTGTTTCATATAACAGATCTTAATTAACTTCATCATTATAATTTGACACTTAGGACTGTTTCATATCTAACAGATCTTATTAACTTCATCATTATCATTTGACACTTAGGACTGTTTCATATCTAACAGATCTTAATTAACTTCATCATTATCATTTGACACTTAGGTTTGTTTCATATCTAATAGATCTTATTAACTTCATCATTATCACTAAACCCATTCCTGTTTTATTCGGTTTGTTTGATTCTGAAATCTGCAATCACCTTGATATAACTGATGTTCGACTGATCATTAACCACAATACCTGCATTGCACTGATCTGTTTGACAGATGATCTGATGTCTTGGGAGATTTTTGATGAAATATTGGAATCTATCTTCATCAATCCTGGATCAAGCTCTGAAGAAAATGACTGTAAAGTAATGTGAACTGTGCTGGACACTTTAGATTTAAGTGCAAATTATACTATTATCTCTAATTCCAAGCTGCGTGAACTTGAAAGTATTCATCAAACTGGGCCAATTTACTATTCATATTTTTTTTGTTTTACTACATCCACTGCTATATCCACTGTTGCAGGTCTACAAAGGTTGCAGTTGTACAGTTCCTGGGAAGATGAACTATATATAAACTTGCACACACACACACACACACACACACATGCACACACGAATGCACACACACATATATATGCGTGCATGTGCATGTGTGTGTGTGTGTGCATGTGTGTGTGCATGTGTGTGTGTGTGTGTGTGTGTGTGTGTGTGTGTGTGTGTGTGTGTGTGTGTGTGTGTGTTCAAACAACAGAAACATAAAAAGAAATCCCTATATTTTCCAAATAATCAAACTGCACGGTCTTCCTCTTAGGAAATTTAGAGTATATATCCGTGTTTATTGTGCTTGATACCAACAGAACTTCACTGAATGAAACTGAGTGTCACTGGAAGCCTTTGAAGCAAACAGATCAAAATACTGTACAACCACCCATACTAGACGGTAAAAATATGCACAAAAAGAATCCAACTATCACCACTCAGGGGACAATGGCGCTACTGGATGTTGTGTACACTAGTGAAGATAAAAATCTGGGACCCTAGAAGGAATGGGGAATATGCAGACGGGACAAACACCTCACTACAGGGACATGCATATTTACTTGTAAGCGGTCTGATGAATGATAAAGTGTTGTTGGGTGGAGTTGTATTGTCTGTCACCCGTATTGTCTGTCATATCATTCACTCAATCATCCACATGTATATTTTCTACAGTCATAAATTAGTTTCTTCATAATAAACATTTCATTTGAATTCATTTGAGGAGCTCAACATCTGCTTCAAAACAGCTGTTCCTGTGGTTATTTGCAGGCACACACACCAAATCCACAGAAACAAATGTGTCAACCACAAACTGTAATGCAACATGTGAAGTCTGTGGTGGGAAAACCAGTAATTCTTACATTATAAACATGGCTTCGAACACAGGTTCCAGGAGTGTGTAAACAACTGAACTATTGATGGGGCAAAAAAAAAAAGAGGAACACCTGGCACCATAAAAAGTGACTTAAAAGTTGCTTGGCTAGTTTAAGTGTAAATTCGTACACCAATATGCTTAGCCTCAGTTGCTTTTATTACAAATTACCACGAAAATATATATGATCAGCTCCATCATTCACATATATTCAACACACACACACACACACACACACACATACTCACACACACACACACACACAACACAAACACACAAACACACACACACACATGCGCGTATACACACACTCATCGAATTAAACCAATTTATCAGCAGATAAATCTGAAACTTTTCTTTTTTTGAGACCATCAAGAAAACTTGAAGACAAAAAAAAAAAGCTATAGAAACTGAATTTGCTGGAGACGCAGGTTTGAAAAGAAACAATTTCAAACTGAATGAAATCTCTCTCAACCCCTCACCCCAACCCTCATCCTCAGCCCCCTCTTCATTGTAACTCTGTTGATAATGTTCCCTCTCCGTGACTTTTGAATCAGTGCACAGAACACACACACACACACACACACACACACACACACACACACACACACACACACACACACACACACACACACACACTGAAACCAGTTTATGGTCAAATTACTCTCAGTTTGCGCTGAATTCAACTATATAGCTAGTTCCCTCTGGGGAGCAGGGGCATGGGGTGGGGTAGTGAAGATCTGAAAGTGGAAAGGAAAAGAGGGGAGCGTGATCAATCTGTTTTCAAGCTTACTTCATAGCAGTCCTTTCAACAACAGGCTGCCCGACCTGCCAGTGGAGGAAAAAAATATCCGCCACTCCAACAGAAGATTTTGTTGTTACAGACAATCAGACAGGTGGGCATTTTCTTCTTTCTTTTCTTTTTTTTTAAAAATTTCTTTGGGGGGTATGCAGGCTGATACTCCTGCGGACACTCCCTGTATAGACAGGCAGGGATTATCCCATGTACCCAACAAAGGGAGTGGAGTTTAGTGTGTATGACCCGTTTTTTATCCCGCCATTAAGGCAGCCATACTCCATCTTTGGGGAAGGTGCATGCTATGTGTAACGTGTCATCCAAACCAACGGCCAAACTGCCTTCTCTTCCAAAAGTTGGTGATGGGATTTTACGTGTGTGCAAGATGTTATGCATGCGTGCGTACACATACAGAACCTTGGTTTATAAGTCTCATTTGAAAGACAGTAAGGGAAATGGAGTCAGAATCAATGTTAACTCTGAAGGGAAAAATTCCCTATACTGAAACGGCCCAGTGGAGATTCGAACCCGCAACCCCAAGATTACCAGTCCGGCACTCTACGAACCGACCTAGTGGGTCTTTTGAGCCCTGAACAAATGAAAAAATCCAACAGTTCAGCTCTCAAGGGCGGTTGGTGCACTCATAGGATGCCAAGAGATAGAGGACAACCAAAAGCACCATCAACAAACTGTTGGTACACTCACAGGAAGCCAAGAGAGAGAGGACAACCAAAAGCACCATCAACAAACTATCGATTTTCATCAACACTTGCTGGAGAAAATCCTCCAGATCCCATGGCCAAACACCGTCAGACATACAGATCTATGGAACCTGATGCTGCAAAGGCCAGTAGAAGATGAACATGGAAGATTGGGATGGATCAGGCTTACTCTCCAAAAACCAGTGTCAAGTATCACCAGGCAGGCTCTCACCTGTCAAGCAATAGAACAGCTTGGGGGAAAAAAAACAAACAACAAAAAAACATAGTGACCTCCAGGCTGACATCAGAAGGATAGGCTACACCTGGAATCAGCTAGCAGTGGAGGCCCTGGACTGAGGGTTCCAGTGAGTTCTAGCAGGTATATACCCCTGGCAGATGACAGGCCTATGGAAATCAGAAGACCATTGTTGCAATTTCAAATCTTGTCGCGCCATTCTATTTCATATTTTTGTTCAAATCATTTGACCTTTCAGTGGAAGCTTTGGGTTGCTCAGTCACAATCTATTTCATCAACAGTTCAAATGGGTTTTGCGCATAATGAATCTATGGTGAGCGGTCGATACCTTTCAAGTTCAGATTGTTCCAGATTTACACACATACATGTACAAGACCTAATCGGCCCTTGCTCTCCCACCCCTCCAACCACTCCCTATCCCATCCCATCCTGTAAGACACATTCATATTCATACTTTTCAACCCTCCAACCACTCCCTGTCCCATCCCACCCATTAAGACACATTCCTACTTTTTCACCCTCCAACCTCTCCCAGTGCCATCCATTAAGACACATTCATATTCATACTTTTTTTCACCCCTCCAACCACTCCCCATCCCATCCATTAAGACACATTCATATTCATACTTTTTCACCCCTCCAACCACTCCCCATCCCATCCATTAAGACACATTCATATTCATACTTTTTCACCCCTCCAACCCCTCCCCATCCCATCCATTAAGACACATTCATATTCATACTTTTTCACCCCTCCAACCCCTCCCTGTCCCATCCTGTCCATTAAGACACATTCATACATATTCATACTTTTTCACCCCTCCAACCCCTCCCTATCCCATCCTGTCCATTAAGACACATTCATATTCATACTTTTTCACCCCTCCAGCCCCTCCCTATCCCATCCTGTCCATTAAGACACATTCATATTCATACTTTTTTCACCCCTCCAACCCCTCCCTGTCCCATCCTGTCCATTAAGACACATTCATATTCATACTTTTTCACCCCTCCAACCACTCCCAGTCCCATCCATTAAGACACATTCATATTCCTACTTTCTCACCCCTCCAACCCCTCCCAATCCCATCCATTAAGACACATTCATACTTTTTCACCCCTCCAAACCCTCCCTATCCCATCCATTAAGACACATTCATATTCCTACTTTTTCACCCCTCAACCCCTCCCTATCCCATCCATTAAGACATTCATATTCATACTTTTTCACCCCTCCAGCCCCTCCCTGTCCCATCCTGTCCATTAAGACACATTCATATTCATACTTTTTCACCCCTCCAACCACTCCCTGTCCCATCCATTAAGACACATTCATATTCCTACTTTTTCACCCCCCTCAACCCCTCCCTATCCCATCCTGTTCATTAAGACACATTCATATTCATACTTTTTCACCCCTCCAACCCCTCCCTGTCCCATCCTGTCATTAAGACACATTCATATTCATACTTTTTCACCCCTCCAACCCCTCCCTGTCCCATCCATTAAGACACATTCATATTCCTACTTTTTCACCCCTCCAACCCCTCCCTGTTCCATCCCGTCCTTTAAGACACATTCATATTCATACTTTTTCTCTGTTTTAGTGTGTGTGAACAGTCCAGTCTGTTGTTTTCTTAGTAAAGTCCCGTCATAATCTTCGTAACTCACCTGACCATGGAGGGCTGCATCAGAGCTGCAGACCAGTTTGAAACAGAACTACTGAGGTAGCAGCACTGACAACCCAAACCCAGTCATAGCTGCAGAGCAGTTTGAAACAGAACTACTGAGGTAGCAGCACTGACAACCCAAACCCAGTCATAGCTGCAGACCAGTTTGAAACAGAACTACAGAGGTAGCGGCACTGACAATCCAAACCCAGTCGCAGCTGCAGACCAGTTTGAAATAGAACTACATAGATACCAGGACTGAAAACCCAAACCCAGTCTACAGCTGAAAAGTAAATGACTGATCTACAACAAAATATGCGGCCATGCACATCTCACTGAATTCAAGTGAAAAAACAAGAGTTTCATTCATCCTCAGATCAGAAAGTGTTTTCTTTCACTTAGCAACCGCCTTTGTTTGAGTTGTGCATCAGTAGGTCATGGGGAGATGAATTTGTGTGTGTGTGTGTGTGTGTGTGTGTGTGTGTGTGTGTGTGTGTGTGTGTGTGTACGTGAGCAAGTATATTTGAGAGTGAGACGTAAGGAGAGGAATGTGTGTGCGTGTATGTGTGTGTGCGTGTGTACACATGTGCATGTATATTTGAGAAGGAGACATAAGGAGAGGAATATGTGTGTGTGTGTGTGTGTGTGTGTGTGTGTGTGTGTGTGTGTTTGTCTTTGTCTTTGTGTGTGTGTGTGTGTGCCCGTACACACGCATGCACTAATGTGTCGTCACTGTGTGTGTGTGTGTGTGTGCTTCTGTGTGTGAGTATGTGACTGTCTGTGTGCATGTGCGTGTGCATGTGTGTGTGTGTGAGAGAGAGAGAGAGAGAAGTTGTGTGTGCATACAGGAAGAAGCAAAGAGGCAGAGTGAGTATAGGGACAGAGAAGGTCTGGGGAGGGGTGAGGGAGTAGGGGGGAGGGGAGTCCTGGATTATCAAGTGGTCATGAGTTTCAGCAGGTTAAAAGAGGGAGCACAGCTCACGGGATTGCCCATCTAAGATGTGGGGGTTTAAACAACTCATTGTCACTATGCACGAGGTGCGCTGAAGTACACAGTAAATCGACACATCACATGTGGCCAGCTTGCACAACACTACCAACATCCGCCGCACACCGCTGGAATCAGTCAGTGCCTGTAGCAGCATCCCTTGCAAATTAACCGCCCAGTGCATGTGGCTGAACATCAGCACTGATTACTGGAAATGAAGGACAAGCGGTCACCAAAACCAGCAATCAAACGCTGATGAACGCGGATGATTAAGGCAAATTAAGCTGACTTCTCACTGTGAAGTATGTTACGAAGACTACGAAACGGTTTGTCAAGCTTGTCTAAGGAGAGGTCATCAAGTGCTATTCTCAACTTTTTTATGTTACGAAGTACGATATTTGTTTGCACTTTGTTAAGGAGAGGTCATCAAGTGCTATTTCTTTTTTTAATGTAAAGTGAATAAAAGCACTTTGTTGAGCAGGGCTGCAGCTCAAAAGCAAGCAGTGCACTGACTTAAATACTAGTTTCAACCTTTTATTCCTGGAGCAAGTTCAGAATTAATGCAACAAATAACAGTTTCACAGATATTCTTAGTCTCATCGTGAATGACTGACATTAGAGTTAATAACAGCTGATAGGTGCACACCCTGTATAATCCAGACCTACACATTCACAGCAAAGTTCACACCTGTCCCTTTCTGTACAGCATCAGAAGAAAAGGAACAGCATGAGAGTATTTTCATAGCAAAATTAACATATTTCTGAGGCTAGATCACAAACATTATGCAAAATATCTCCCCACATTTTCAAAGAGCTATTAAAAAAAAAAAAAAAAAAAAAAAGTGGCCTTGTACATTTTCAATGACCTTATATATTTTCAAAGAGCTTAACTCATAAGCTTTCTGGCCCATTGAAATAGTTCGGCCATAATCCTGGTTTCCTGTTTGCACGACTGCTGACAACACTATGAAAAAAAAAAAAACCCACTGAACTCATGTCAACAAAACTGGTGGAAGAACAGAATGAGGTGAAGGGAGGAATCTGACCAGTGTCAGTGCAGCCCCATGTGGTGGATAAGGGTCAAAGGCAGAGGGAGGGTCCACTCAGCCACAGAGCATGAAACAGGTGTCCTGCATTGGTCTGAGACTTGGTGGGAAGATGGAATGAAGTCCAGGGTAAAGCTGCTGTTAGACTTTGGCACAGATCTGGAACATGGGGTAGTTCCTGGATCCTTTTCTTCTTCTGCGTACACAGGCTGATACTCCTGTGGACACTCCCTATATGGACAAGTAAGTATTAATCCCATCTACCCAACAAAGGGAATGGAGTTCTGTGTGCATGAACGTTTTTTATTCTGCCATTAAGGCAGCCATACTCCATCTTCGGGTAACCTGGATCCTTTCAACTGTGGTGGAGTTTCACACTCTCCCAAGCACCCTTCTCGATAAACCGTAGTTCACAGTCATGTCCTCTCTCTCTCTCTCTCTCTCCCATAAGCATAAACCATAGGTGTTTGTCTTCCTTTAGATACTGACTTTTTGAAGGAAGATAAAACTAGATCATGCTGAGTGCACCAGCTATTCTTCTTACATTTTTCACCGTCAGTTTTCACACACACACACACACACACACACACACACAGTGTAAAAAAAAAAAAAATTTCAAAGAGGCTATGAAGGCAACCACAGCTGCCCATTCCAGTAGAAATCACACTACCTATGCAAAATGACAACTTATGCTCTATAAAGTGTCAAAAGACCGCCCCAAAGTCACAACAACACAGTCTAGAACAGGAGATGTGTGGACAAGCTGTACCGCAGTGAAGCCTGCCAGTGACATGAACTCCTGTCAGCCAATATCATGTTCCATAGGCCATAGCACTGCCTTTCACAGAGGCCGCCAGTGAATCAATAACCCTTTCATTTACATGAGAAGAACATATGCGCCACGAAAAAAAGACTCACAACACTGCTTGGTTAGCTACAAGTGTAAATGTACACGTGCACATGCTCGGCCTTCTTTGGTTTCTCTGGAAAATGACTTGCTGAACAATTTCATCAGCAGTATCTAGATGAGCCACTGCAAGGAAAATCCACTGTGTCATTCACGTCTTCAACATCTCTCTCCTCTCTCTCTCTCTCTCTCTCACACACACACACACACACACACACATCTCTCTCTCTCTCTCACTTACTCACTCACTCACAGGGCAATGATTAACATACCAACAGAAAAAAAGGGAAGGGGTGAAGTAAGACGAGAACAGGATCTGTCTGGTTTTCATGGGGTGGACGACAAGACCCAGTTTTTCTTTGTCGCCCCAACATGTGCAATCTTTACGGTTGAAAAGCCAGTGTATTACCTTAAATACAGATGAGCACTCACACACCATGAACACACATGTACACTGACCTATGGAACAGGCATGAGACCAAGGGCACAGGAAATGCTTCCCTATCATCTCATTTATGTTCCTACTATGTTTGTGGACATGGAGAAAACTCAAACATTTGGGTGCCACTTT
>JADBJO010000299.1:280000-282500 GCA_016801955.1 Conus betulinus
CATATTCTCATCAACAAAAACTCCAGCATCTACTATCTGTTTCAATTTCTATCATTTTCAGTTTTTGTCATTAACATATGCCAACAGTGCCAATGAGTAGCATTTTGCTGTTCTCACTGCTAAGTTCTATTTGCCTTTCTTTGGTTCATACAAGACCTATCTCAAAGTGTACAGCAGGCTGTATGTGATACAGGCAGACCTTTCTCACAGTATATAGCAGGCTGTATGTGACACAGGCAGACCTTTCTTACAGTGTACAGCGGGCTATGTATCCCATAGGCAGAGACCTATCTTAAGTGTACAGCGGGCGTATGTGACACAGGCAGGCCTATCTTACAGTGTACAGCGGGCTATGTATCCCCCACAGGCAGACCTATCTTAAGTGTACAGCGGGCTGTATGTGACACAGGCAGGCCTATCTTACAGTGTACAGCGGGCTATGTATCCCACAGGCAGACCTATCTTAAGTGTACAGCGGGCTGTATGTGACACAGACAGGCCTAGACCTATCTTACAGTGTACAGCGGGCTATGTATCCCACAGGCAGACCTATCTTAAGTGTACAGCGGGCTGTATGTGACACAGGCAGGCCTATCTTACAGTGTACAGCGGGCTATGTATCCCACAGGCAGACCTATCTTAGTGTACAGCGGGCTGTATCTTGACACAGGCAGGCCAGACCTATTACAGTGTACAGCGGGGCTATGTATCCCACAGGCAGACCTACCTCTTAAGTGTACAGCGGGCTGTATGTGACACAGGCAGACCTATCTTACAGTGTACAGCGGGCTATGTATCCCACAGGCAGACCTATCTTAAGTGTACAGCGGGCTGTATGTGACACAGGCAGACCTATCTTACAGTGTACAGCGGGCTATGTTTCCCATAGGCAGACCTATCTTACAGTGTACAGCGGGCTGTATGTGACATAGGCAGACCTATCTTACAGTGTACAGCGGGCTGTATGTGACACAGGCAGACCTATATTACAGTGTACAGCGGGCTGTACACAGGCAGGCTGTATGTGACACAGGGCTATGTATCCCCTATCTTACAGTGTACAGCGGGCTGTATGTGACACAGGCAGACCTATCTTACAGTGTACAGCGGGCTGTATGTGACACAGGCAGACCTATCTTACAGTGTACAGCGGGGCTGTATGTGACACAGGCAAACCTATCTTACAGTGTACAGCGGGCTGTATGTGACACAGGCAGACCTATCTTACAGTGTACAGCAGGCTGTATTACAGTGACACAGGCAGACCTATCTTACAGTGTACAGCGGGCTGGCTGTATGTGACACAGGCAGACCTAGGCAGACTTACAGTGTACAGCAGGCTGTATGTGACACAGGCAGACCTATCTTACAGTGTACAGCAGGCTGTATGTGACACAGGCAGACCTATGTTACAGTGTACAGCGGGCTGTATGTGACACTGGCAGACCTATCTTACAGTGTACAGCGGGCTGTATGTGACACTGGCAGACCTATCTTACAGTGTACAGCAGGCTATACACTAGTGGCAGACTGAGGAGACCTGGATACACAACATACTGGACATCCGCAACAACTCTGCCCGCAGACAGTCTGATGATCCCTGACTTCCAAAACATCCATCACACCACCACTGCCCGCAGATAGTCTGATGATCCCTGACTTCCAAAACTTCCATCACAACACCACTGCATGCTAGTCACTTCCATAAGACAAATAACAAAATGTACTGCATTCTAGTCACTCAGCCATAAGACAAACAACAAAATGTTCTGCATTCTAGTCACTGTGATAAGCAAACAATAAAATGTACTGCATTCTAGTCACAGCAATAAGACAAACAACCAAAAATGTACTGCGTTCTAGTCACAGCGATAAGACAAACAACCCAAAATGTACTGCACTCTAGTCACAGCGATAAGACAAACACAAAATGGTCTCATTCTAGTCACTGCCATAAGACAAACAAAAAAATGTACTGTATTCTAGTCACTGCCATAAGACAAACAACAAAATGTACTGTATTCTAGTCACAGCAATAAGACAAACAACAGCAAGTACTGCACTCTAATCACAGCGATAAGACAAACAACAAAACGTACTGCATTCTAGTCACAGCGATGAGACAAACAACAAAATGTACTTGTTGACAAACCAAAATAAAAACCTTCCCAGCACTCCGTCACAGTTGCTAGTACACACGTACACTGAAACTGCGACAGAATTTCGAAGTGTCCAATGCAAGCAGTGACTAAGCGTCAAGCTCAATGGCCAGTGTCAAATATCACCTTAATGACATTTCTCTTGTGTCATTGTTCTGACAGTTTCCCCTAGATCACTTGTTACCCAATAAAACTGCACCGATTCTACGCATACATACCTGAAGTAAATACCTTGCAGAGAGCAAAAAAAAAGTGTGGACAAAATCACACACCATCTTAAAACTTAAAGAAAACCTGGCAAAGAAGAGCGCAGGGAAGACTGACAACGCAGCCTGTAGACT